>APFE031008890.1:0-25279 GCA_000404065.3 Pinus taeda
GCTTCCGCGGACGCTTCGCTTCCTAGATTTTTGGAAAATGACGCTTCCGCGCTCCGCGCTTCCGCTTCGCTCCCGCTTCGTGCAACATTGGTCTGGAGGATCAGTGTGATGTTTTAGTGGTGGAGCATTACTAGAGCACATTCCTCACTAAGAGGGAGTGTTGATTTGTGGTAGCATCGGATGTGCTCTAGCCATGAAAATTGGTGGAGACGCTAAGGCACATAAGATCTCCAAAACCCAGAAATCGTTTTGGGAAATTCCATCCAGTTGGAGAGATATTAAAATAATTAATATTTTTAATGGAGTTCCTAAGTCTAAACTTGGGAAAATTAAAATATTAATGGGTATTGATATAAAATTGGGTGAGAAGGTTCTAAATGACAAGGATCAAACCAAATCTAATCTTAGCCGTTGATTAGGGACTTAATCTCGAGCTTTGAAGACTCAACAGGAAAAGTATAAGAGGAGGCTTGAGGATTAGTTGGAGACACCCTAATAGATATTCAGTATCTCATGGATAATCGATTCTCAAAGAGAAGGAAATCGATTTCAAAGGGAGAGTTGCAGGGTGGAGGAAGAGGGGGGAATTAGCAGTAGTCAGGGAGCTCAGAAGAAGTGACGCAGGGACTTTGAGAGACAACGCAGAGGGAGACGTAGATCAGTGAGACGTAGGGATGACGCAAAGAGGGACCAGAGCTGCGTAGAGCCACGCAAAATGACGCAATAGGGAAAGGAAGCTCTCCAGGGTGTCAGAAAATTCCCGAGAAAAGTCTCAAGTGTTTTCTCCCAGTGCCTATGTAAATTTTTGTGTAAAAGCTATTGTTGCCGAAGATTAATAAAACCCTCCTCTGCTGCACCGGTTTTCCCGCATTGGTTTTTTCCCGGGACAATTGTCCAAAAATAACTGTGTTGACGTGATTAATTCTTGTGCATATATTTGTTTCTGTATAATGGTGTGATATTTGCAGTAGAATTTATTTTAATATTTACTGAAGGGATTTCATAAATAACTTATAGGGAATAATAAGTAGGTGAAATAAATCAGTTGCTACAATAATAGAATTTTTGTTTAGAAATTTTCACAGTTTCGTGCTTATTTATTTTATTTCTAGGTCCAAAGCACCCATTGAGTGCTCTAGGGTTTGTTCTTGAGTCAAAGTCTAAGTCATGATGTAAAATACCCTTCATAGGGTCATTGGGTCAAAGAAAGAAAATTATTCTCTGCAATTTGGTCATGCAATACTCCACCACCAAGTCGGCTTGCCCTTTTCTTCATGTCGACCTAATAGAGGAGCTTCAAACTACTATATATACCCATGCATTCAACCTATAGAGAAGGAGATCCATCCATGGAATTCAATTTGCAACTTCTTAGTGAAAAAGTGTATGCGAAGAACCTAAAAGGAGAAGGAAAGCTATAACGAAAGAGAGGAGATACTTGTCTAATCAAAGGAAGCTAAAATATCCATCTTTCTGCCACATGTGCGAGTAATGTGAAGTATTGCAGAGCTGAAGATGCAGGAGTAAACATACCAAAATTGCGGAGGTGGAAGAGAGGGCCGAGACCCTAGCTGATTTGATTTCAGATGCTTTTCTTGACTTGATTTTGGAAGTTTAACTTGTTTTCATGGCAGGTTGGCTTGGTGGATGGAGGGAAGTCTTTGTCTTGGTTTAAAGGCCTTGGTCGTCTCATTTGATTTGGTACTTAAAGAAGATAAGAGATTTTTGGGGTTCCCCTCGAAGAGGGGTTTTGTTCTTGTCTAGAGCCTACACTCTGTGTCCTTGATCTTCATGTTTATGTTTTGGTAATTACTTGAGGATAAGAAGACAAAAGAAGACAAAGAAATTGAAGAAGTCCTAAAAGAAGATAACTAAATATCACAAATAACTATCAAGATATGAAAATCTTTCTGCCTTTATGATTTTCTAACACTTTTTGGGATTGGAAAGGGATTTTTCTTGGGGATTTGTAAGCTTATTGTTGATTTTTCATTATTTTGCATGTGGATGGATTAATGCTAGGGTTTCCTTGATGTTCCATCACTAAAGGCATATTGTTTATTGAAACTCTTGGTAGAAGTATGCAAGTTGAATATATTCTTCCTTGAAATCCATAGAAGAACCTAGTGTGCATCTTCTATTTAATTTCTTCCCCCACAAAAAAATATAGTTAGGGTTTTACAGGAGGAAAACATATTTTCCCCTTTTATTCCAATCAATTTTCTTTCCCCTAAAATGCCTTTTTCTTAAGTAGGAATAGGCACTGAATAAAGTCATGTTGATAAAAAATCATTAAAACTAAAATGTTTACCTTTCTCTTATATCTCTTATGATATTTAAGGCAAGCTGCTAGGGCTTTTCGAAGGTTGATTTGCTTCTAAGTGTTGAAAAATGGGGAAGCTTCCAATAATTATTAGATTTCTTTTGTTGATAATTATTTGTGAATTCTGTTAGCATCTTTTAAATTAATTATATTCTACTTCATCAAATAATTATCAAATGCAAAACATGAAGATCACAGAAACAAAAGAACACAGAATATAGGCTCTCAACCAGTGTAAAACCCCTCTCCTAGGGGAAAACCCAGTCAAAATCTCTTCTTATAAATCAGATCAAAGTGGAGACATCCAAGATCCATGACCATAGAAGAACTTCTACCTCTAGATGCCAAGTCAAGCCTTCCATTCTGTTTCATCAAATTCATCATCAAGATATCAACAACAAGAGAAGTACCAAGGCATAACATTCACATATTCCATCTTAAGAAAAAACTCTGTGAAAATTCCTAAACCGGAATCCCTACTGCAGCAACTGATGACATTTCTCCTATTTGTTAAATTCCTTTAAACAAATTACTTGTAGTTTCCTATGGTAAATATCGAAATACATACACTGCAAGCTTCACTTAATTAAATTATATGCGGAAACAAGAAGCTGAACATAAGAGAAAAACATCACACAAGACATCGTTATTTTTGGACAAATGTCCCCGAAAAAACCCAATGCGGGAAAACCGGTGCAACATATCTGAGGGTTTTATTATTATGCAGTAGTAAATCTGAGTACAATTCCTTGGATGCTAAACTAGCAATCCGATACAAAGAGAAACTGGACAAAAAAAATAGTGAGATGCTCTCACCCTGTCACTGGAAGAATTTGAGACTAATCACGCTGGACTAGAGCCTCTACATCCCCTTTGCGTGGCCTCTGCACAGAACTATGTAAGCCTCACGCAGTCTCTGTGTCACCCCTGCTGGGAATCACATTGCTCCTCCTTTGGACCCTTTGCTCGCTGGAAATTATGAATTTCTACCTGCAGGTTTCACACCCCGGCTCCAGTTTTTGAAACTCGATTTCCTTAGTAGGAATTCGATCTCCCTCTTAAGGCCTATGCTGCCACTGCGTCAACTCTATGTGGGCCAGCGTTTGCCTCTCTCTGGACGTCGTTCTGCCCTCTCTTCCTTGTACTCTCCGGCCCAGGGAAACTTCCCTCTTCCGGATACTATCTCTGCCCCTCACTGCAAAAGATCACTTCGATCACTCCTCTAGCAACTGCTGCGCTGCCCTCTCTGAGAAATTCGATCTTCTTGATCTCTCTCGGTGTGTTTTCCAAATGACCCTCAAGCCTCCTTAAATAATATTCTTGTTGACATTGAACGACCCAGATTAGAAGCTAATAAATGGCTAAGATCACCCACAGTTTGATTAATACCCATTAATTATTCTAATTTCCTAAGTTTAGACTTAGGGTCCCATTAAAATTAATTAATTATTTTAATAAAACTGTCTCTGGGTGGAATTTCCCAAAACGCTCTCTAGGTTCTTTGGAATACATGTGCCCAAGTCTCCTTGCGAAATTTGAGACTTAGAGCACATCCGATGCTACTAGAAATCAACAAAATCTTCTTCCATTTCAAACTTCATCCCTTCACTTCATTTCTCTTCTTCTGCGAAATTTCAGACCGAAAAAACACATCCAAGTGTGTGTCCAAATGAGCTCATATCATCTTCTATTTAGACTTCCTAGAGGGGTGCGAACAGACATGTCTATCGGGGTAGGGCCGACTTGTCATTTAGGCCGACTTGGCATCTAGAGGGGTTTTTGACCCAAAATTACATAATAAAAATTCTTTTTCCTTTTTCATTTCAAGAGGTCCAAATAGGACGTTGACTCTTTGACTCAACAAAACCTAGAAGCATGAAGAATATGCTTATCTAATAAATAATAATAATAAAAATTCTTTTGAGCATGAAACCCATGCTTGAAAATAAATTTTCTTTTTCTCTTTCTTTTTCTTCTTTTTGCTTTTTACATAAAATATACAAAATCAAGAGTACATGAGTTATTATGAAGACCAAACCTAGTTACACCTTTCAACACTAAGGTCATTTTTGGATGGATGTTTGTGGATGAAAATTTAGGGTTTGCCTCCTTACCTTTTAAACTCAAATCTAACTTCTATTGTGGTATATGTTGCATGAAACTTCTAGGAACCCGGCATTTCGGGCCATACCTGTACCCGAAACTCCGAAACTCCACTAAAACTTGGCTGGAACTCGCCCATCATATAATCATCTATGAGAGTAAATATAGACTTGGTTTTCCTTCAGAATTGTCATCTATGGGTGTTATTCCCCTTTTTCTTGCAAGATAATGTGTTATTCACTTATTTATAATTTTTTATATATATTTATATACATATATGATTTTTTAGCTGACGTTTCCATTTTTGGGAGGTGATGTTTCCAAACGTACCCATTTCAGATACTCTGAACGTTTTGGTGTTTCGTGCAACTTAGGTTGTGGTGAATCCTCCCCAAAAGGGTTGACGCCATCCTTCCTTGTCTATTTGTGCCCTAGACACCCGAAACCGTAGCTAAACTTAAACTTGAAGCCTATTTGAGGGCTTATCTTGTTTCCTTGTTGACCCCATCATTATATAAACCCTTTCTCTAACTCCTACATGTCTAGGGACACCTTTATCATTGCACATCTATAAGCTCTAGCTTGTAGTGGTTCTTTTTCATTATAGGGTTAGAATCCTATTCCATCTTGAAGGTATCTTGCCCTAGGCTATTCATATCACATTGGGCCCTCTAATTAGGAGATCCTTATAGGTGAATACAGGGAAGCCTCTCTTGTGGTGAAATTCCACCAAACAGCAGGAGGAAGATTGCTGAGGTGACAGTGGCAATCCTTCCTCATTGTTGCTATAGGGTCTGGCCCTTTTTGCTGCAACAGAGACCATTTGTACGATAGAATTACATCCAGCAATGATTATTTAGTATAGATTTTCCCCTTAGGGGGTTTCTTGTGTCTAAATTCTCTTTGTTCCTTGATTCGTAATTGGCTATTAAAGCCAACATTATTGTGGGGTGAGGGCTTGAAGTCTTGGCCCTAGTTACACATATTATATAACACATATACATATATCCATACAATAAGCCTTTGTTCCCTTGTGCACACACAAACCATTACATTTTAACTTCATAATATCTATTGTTTTCGAAGGTACGGGAGATCAAATTGTAAATAGAGGAGAGAGCCACCAAATCATTATCAGCATGTGAATAATTGCCAACACAACCATACAATAATTCCACAGTGCTTATACATTCATAATCAAATGTTTGTAGTTGTCCTAGAGTGAGTTAAATTCATGTTACAGCTGCATATAATCATAACCATAACCATACATCACAACTTCATCATCATCATCAACATGAGAATATAATTACCATGTTAAATGAAGAAATGAACTGTCGTAATCACAAACAAACCGTAATGCCCACTAGTAGCTTGTCAAGGGAATATTTGACGAGAAGATTTTACCAATGGCAAGGTTGATTAGGGTGATTTTCCCAAAGATCAGAAGTAGGCTTAGGGACCGATTGCAATATTTTGTGTCCATATAGGTTTTTGACCAAAGAGTGGTTAAACAAGAAATGAGCCAAACAGTGAAATTTGTTTCTTTGTGATAGAGAATCTGCATAAACAACTTTACAAATTACATGTCAACTAATCAAATTGATAAATTTATGGCACTACTATTCAAAATAAAAGGAAAAACATGTGGTGTCACTGCTTTCTGTCTTCATTTTCATGTTACCTGCTTGCAATTTTGCAAAAGTTATTGCTGGCTAATAGTATCTCATTGCAAATTTTTGTGTATTGGAATTTGGAAGTTTCTTGCTTATTGATTTACTTGTTTATGGAGTCCTAATGGTACTTAATTTACTGTGTGCAGTTATTCGAACTAAACACAAGAGAGGCAATTGTTTTCCTTGAGAGATTTGCTGCAATGCATCCTGATTCTAGGTAACCCTGATAATGAGACAATTGTATTGAAAATTTATAGAAGCAATGTGCATAAGAAGTTCTTTTATAATGGATAATAGATTGGGTTTTTCCTGGGATTTATTATATTACTTGCATTGAAAATATAAGAGTATACTTGTCACTAGTAGATGTGACATTTAAATTTAATAGTATACTTGTCACTGCTAGATGTGAGTATCCCTCAGGGGAAACTTTACTGATACAACTGAATTTGAAACTTGCAGTCGTAGACAATTACTCAAGGGTGCCTATTATTAGCACATGACATGTATGAAGTTTGCTCTATATGGCCAGCTGTCCTAGAGCTCAAGTGTGTCATTTTATCATTAATGGTTTTGAGGTTTGTTGTTGCCCAAATTGTACACCCAATGTGGCAATGCTCAGTACAGGGGCTGTCACTCTGATCCCTGGTCACTCTGTTTAAGCTATCTCCTAAATGCAGGCTAAGGGGGTTTTCCCCTACAGATGGAATGATGAGGAACCCGTCGGAAACCAAGAAGTTCAAGAGATGCAACTGAATATCCTAGCAACTTGGATTAGAATTATGTGACAAGTAAGATTATTAAGCACAACCAATTAGATTCTTAAGATATAAAATGATAGAACAATGCCTCAAGATTAATTACTTGCACAATAGAAATCAATATATCAAGCTACTGGATGAAC
Organism: Pinus taeda; assembly: GCA_000404065.3. Classification (NCBI taxonomy): domain Eukaryota; kingdom Viridiplantae; phylum Streptophyta; class Pinopsida; order Pinales; family Pinaceae; genus Pinus; species Pinus taeda. Next base: position 7,007 of record APFE031008890.1, read on the forward strand.
AATCACTGCAAGATGCAAATTCTATCTTAGATGAAATGCAGGATCTAATCTAATGTGAGATACAAGATCTTGGTTATTTTTAATTAAATGCCTAGTCTAGATGAGAGCCTTCACCCCAATTGTTTAGATGCAAGTCTCGCAAAGGGGTGTAGAAAGAAGTCCAGGGGAAGGACGCGAAGGCCTCATTAACGATACCTACCCTGGAGTTCTAATGGCCCAGATGCCTCGGTTCCTACAAGGGATTGGCCACAAGAGAACTGCAAGGTCACCTGTTTTAACCTTGGTGCAAGGTTCAAGTGTCGCAAATCAAGAGAGAAGGTGGCCCTAAATTTCTATCAATCAAGCTTATGTTTGGAGGTAAGTTTTAAACATGCACTTCTAACCTAGAATGAAGATTCAAATAATGATGGAATTGGCTTGCTTCAATGAGATGTAATTATGGTTCGATGTTTTAAAATGAACAACTAACCCACTTGCAATCAAGATTATTCAAACATTAACCTTAGAGCACAAGATTACAAAAATGCCAATAGCAACTTATGAAGCACCTTGAGATTGTTCAATGAAGCAATGTTATTAAGATGATCTTATTGTGTTTATTAGATTTCTTACATATAATCTAACAATTAGGGCTAGGAGAAACTTAAAACACAATAAGATGAGCACTATGGCAATAATGATGGCAAAATCCTCTTGTCTCACACTTATGTATGCTTATTAGAGGTTATCTTTCACTTATTAGATTTGGGCGATTAGAGCAAGAGAAGACCTCAATATTGTAATAGCAACTAGATGAAATTGCCAATTGAAATGCAACAATAGGATTTACCATGAAAATGTGAATGCAACTAGATATTAGGAATGCAATGATGCAATGTAATTTTTAATGAGAGAAACACTTATGCATATGAGATGCAACTAAAGTCTAACCATGCATAATGAGAAAGGAGAAAGGTTAGTGACCAATCAAGGCTATCAAGGCAAGAGAAAACCTATGCCAATATTCAAGTGACTTCCAAATGCCTCAGGTATGCCACTGTCATAGAGGATTAGACTGCTATAGCTCAATGCATGACTGTCCACTTTAGAGAGCAACACATGTATGGAAAAGCCAATGTGCAATAGCTAACTAGATGTTAAGAGCACTTCTGATAGATCATAAAAGTGTTGCTGCAACCTCAAATCAGACCTCTAAGGTGATGTAATCATCCTACTGTTGTAATGAGATCAGCAAGATTAGTTACTAAGGATGCAAGGAAAGAAAAGCCAAAACACTTCAAATGATTCGTACGATTAGTATTTGTTATTCGTAGGTGTTTTTAGGCTTAAAACAGATGTTAGAGATTATACCACTGTTAGGATTGCTTCAGATCTGAATATTGAGGCGATCTGGGATGGGTGACCTCCCAGGAAGTCCTGGTTACTGGGTGTAAGCCCCAGAAGTGATGATTGATGCTATGTGATTCATTTCACTAGTTTCAATCCCACTTCTTCACCCCTGTGAGCATCACACGATGCAATGAGTGCTAAGTGGACTATTCAAAAATCATGAGAAATTAGTCAGTTATGACTACCTCTCATGGAAATGGTCATAGATGAATGACTTACATAACGCAGTTGAATCCCAAAATGATATCTAATATAATGCATTGCAAAAACCCCCAATACTTAACTTAAAATAGTGAAGGGAACTCGACTTGAATGGTTCATGAGACACAATATTTGCTAAGGTTTTGCAAATGGGGTAGCAAGCTAAGTGGGCTTGATTGTGGGGAAAACTCCATAGTTAAGCGCGCTTGATCCAGAGGCTATTTGGGATGGGTGACCTCCCGGGAAGTCTTGGTTACTGGGTGCAAGCCCCAGAAGTGATGATTGACGCTATGTAATTCATTTCACTAGTTTCAATCCCACTTCTTCACCTCTGCGAGCATCGCCTGATGCAATGAGTGCTAAGTGGACTATTAAAAAATCATGAGAAATTAGTCAGTTACGACTACCTCTCATGGAAATGGTCATAGATGAATGACTTACATAACACAGTTGAATCCCAAAATGATATCTATTATAATGCACTGCGAAAACCTCCAATACTTAATTCAAAAGGGTGAAGGGAACTCTACTTGAATGGTTCATGAGGCACAATCTTGCTCAGGTTTTGCAAATGGGTTAGCAAGCTAAGTGGGCTTGATTGTGGGGAAAACTCCACAGTTAAGCGCGCTTGAGCCAGAGCCGGTCTGGGATGGGTGACCTCCTAGGAATTCCTGGTCATTGGGTGCAAGCCCCAGAAGTGATGATTGACGCTATGTGATTCATTTCACTAGTTTCAATCCCACTTCTTCACCCCTGTGAGCATCACCCGATGTAATGAGTGCTAAGTAGACTATTCAAAAATCATGAGAAATTAGTCAGTTACAACTACCTCTCTTGGAAATGGTCATAGATGAATGACTTACATAACGCAGTTGAATCCCAAAATGATATCTAATATAATGCATTGCGAAAACCCCCAATACCTAATTCAAAAGAATGACGGGAACTCTACTTGAATGGTTCATGAGGCACAATACTTGCTAAGGTTTTGCAAATGGGGTAACAAGCGAAGTGGGTTTGATTGTGGGGAAAACTCCACAGTTAAGTGCGCTTGAGCCAAAAGCGATTTGGGATGGGTCACCTCCCGGGAAGTCCTGGTCACTGGGTGCAAGCCCTAGATGTGATGATTGACACTATGTGATTCATTTCACTAGTTCCAATCCCACTTCTTCACCCCTGTGAGCATCACCCGATGCAATGAGTGCTAAGTGGACTATTAAAAAATCATGAGAAATTAGTCAGTTACGACTACCTCTCATGGAAATGGTCATAGATGAATCACTTACATAACGTAGTTGAATCCAAAAATGATATCTAATAATTGATATGACAGTCAAGAAAGGGTGAGGGTAGGGAGAGGGAAAACCCTTGAGGCCTAGAGGCCATACTCCATTGCCAAGTATGCGAAGTTGAGACACCAAAGGGTAGTGGATGGCCTTCAAAGATGCAATGAGACTCCTCCAACACATGCAACCACAAAGTTAGCTTCAAAATGATGAGATCAACTCTCCAAACCCTTTTGGCTAGGGCTAGAAGGGACTTCTGTTGGAAAAAGTAACTATGTTCGGTTTTTAATAATGTACTTGAGTCATTATGTCATGTACTTGTCAAAAGAATAAAGAAAAGATTTTTTATTATTGTAACAATGACTTATTAAAGCATGGGTTTCATGCTTGTGGACTCCTAGGATTAATATTGAGTTTATAGAGTCATTGTACATTCGAAGAGACCCTTCTAAGGATTTCAGATCATGTAAAAAGGTTTTGTATCAAGTCAAATATGAATTATGCGTCCTCCACATCATGTCGGCCTAAAGACCCCCATTCGACCCACAAGAAGCCTATATATTGGAGGAGGTCGAAGTCATTTGGAGCACTCACTCTCTCAAGCAATTCGATATCTCTAGAAGAGTTGGGAAGTGCGAAGTATACTGCAGGAAGGAGGAAATAAGTGCGAGTTTGGGGGAGTCTCTAGAGAAGAGGAAAATCAAACTTTTGGTGCCTCTCTCTCTCTGTTTTGTGGTCTAGTTTAGGAGATCGAAGTCTCCTAGGGTTTTGTTGCTGCCGGAAGCTGTATGTTGCTAGGAACTGCTGCCTAGTCGAAGTTGCTGGAAGGGGTCAAAGATCTTGGAGGTTGACATGGTGTGGAGGGAAAGTTTGGTCTTGGTCTAAGGTGAAGAGTCTCAAAGAATACTATTGAAAGGAAGAAGTACTTTGACTGGGTTTTCCCCTCGAGTGGGGTTTTGCCCTGGCATGTGCCTATATCTTGTGTCTCTTGTTTTGTGATATTCATGTATGTATACTTGCTTGATGAAAGATAAGATAATAAAGAAGTAAAAGAAGCCAACACATTCACAAGTAATTATCAAGAAAGGAGAATCAAACCCTAATATATTATCTTTGATGTTCCAACATGGTATCAGAGCTAAGGTCGAGAAGTCGAAGATCACTTTGTTGGCATAGATTCTCCCTCTATGGTGAACTACATAAGTTTGGGTTTCAACTCTGCTGGAAGATGGATGAAGAAGATCATCTACTACCTATTAAACAAAGTCAAAAGTCATGGATTTTTGGCTTCCCTTACAGGATCTCTTACTGATGACAATCCATGGATCATTGATAGTCGAGCATCGAGACATATGATAGGTGAAAGTAGACAACTACACACATTATCAAAGGAGTCATCCTCCCATGCAGTGGAATTGGGTGACAACAAAAGCTATGCTGTTAGAGGCGTGGGATCTACATCTTTAAAGCTAGACAATGGATCAAAGCTGCATCTCAACAACATTCTTTATGTTCTAGGTTTGAAAAAGAATTTACTTTCCATTTCTTGTTTAGAAGATAAAGGGGAAAGAATTGCTTTTGTTGATGGAAACATATTGGTTTGGGGAAATAACTCTAGTATTGACAAAGCTAGGGTTATTGGAGTTCGTGACGGAAGTCTTTACCAGGTTATCACCCCATCTCCTCAAGCTTTGGTTCATATGGAAATAAATCCCATTGAACTATGGCATCAAAGGAATGGCCATCTGCATTATAGGGTCATTCCTACTGTTAGTCAATTGGTTCATGGTGTTCCTGATATGAAGTTAGACCATGAATGTGTGTGTAAAAGATATTCTTTGGGGAAGCATTCTAGAAATCCATTTCATCATAGTGAATCTAGATCTAAAGAAATATTAGATCTCATCCATTTCGATGTATGCAGGCCCATGTCGGACAAGACACTTGGAGGTCATCTCTACTATGTAGCATTCATTGATAACCATTCAAGACATGGCTCTACCTAATCAAAAATAAAGATGAAGTATTTGATAAGTTCAAGGATTTTAGGGCTGAGGTGGAAACCCTAACCGAAAAGGAAGAGAAAGACTCTAAGGTCTGACAATGATGGGGAATACACCTCTAAAGAGTTAATTGCATACTGTAAAGATGCAAGTTTTAAGAGGGAGCTCATTGTTCCTTACTATCCCGAACAAAATGGATTGGCCGAAAGAAAGAATAGGTCAATTGAAGAAGGCATTAGAACTATGCTCCTTGATCAAGATCTACCAAATTTCCTATGGGGTGAAGCAACAATGACTGTCATATATGTTCAAAATAGAAGTCCTCATAAGAGTCTTGATAATACTACACCCGAACAAGTATTCACATGAAAGAAGTCGAGTGTGGATCATTTCCGCATATTTGGAAGTCCAACATATGTCCATATTCCGAAGGACAAGCAAAAGCTGCATCTCAACAACATTCTTTATGTTCTAGGTTTGAAAAAGAATTTACTTTCTATTTCTTGTTTAGAAGATAAAGGGGAAAGAATTGCTTTTGTTGATGGAAACATATTGGTTTGGGGAAATAACTCTAGTATTGACAAAGCTAGGGTTATTGGAGTTCGTGACGGAAGTCTTGACCAGGTTATCACCCCATCTCCTCAAGCTTTGGTTCATATGGAAATAAGTCCCATTGAACTATGGCATCAAAGGAATGGCCATCTGCATTATAGGGTCATTCCTACTCTTAGTCAATTGGTTCATGGTATTCCTGATATGAAGTTAGACCATGAATGTGTGTGTAAAGGATGTTCTTTGGGGAAGCATTCTAGAAATCCATTTCATCATAGTGAATCTAGATCTAAAGAAATATTAGATCTCATCCATTTCGATGTATGCAGGCTCATGTCGGACAAGACACTTGGAGGTCATCTCTACTTTGTAGCATTCATTGATAACCATTCAAGGAAGACATGGCTCTACCTAATCAAAACTAAAGATGAAGTATTTAATAAGTTCAAGAATTTTAGGGTTGAGGTGGAAACCCTAACCCGAAAAGGAAGAGAAAGACTCTAAGGTCTGACAATGATGGGGAATACACCTCTAAAGAGTTAATTGCATACTGTAAAGATGCAAGTTTTAAGAGGGAGCTCATTGTTCCTTACTATCCCGAACAAAATGGATTGGCCGAAAGAAAGAATAGGTCAATTGAAGAAGGCATTAGAACTATGCTCCTTGATCAAGATCTACCAAATTTCCTATGGGGTGAAGCAACAATGACTGTCGTATATGTTCAAAATAGAAGTCCTCATAAGAGTCTTGATAATACTACACCCGAACAAGTATTCACAGGAAAGAAGTCGAGTGTGGATCATTTCCACATATTTGGAAGTCCAACATATGTCCATATTCCGAAGGACAAGCAAAAGAAGTTGGACTCAACAAGCATCAAGGGAATATTCGTTGGTTATAGTCTTTCCTCAAAAGCATATAGACTATACATAAAGGAGGGAAGATACATTGAAGTAAGCAAGAATGTCATATTTGATGAGAATCAAGTTTACAAGAAATCAAAGGATATTCCTATTGATTCTGATGACGAAGAAGTTCCCGTATTTGAAGAAGATGAAGTTCATGAGAACTCTACTGCAAATGATGAAGAAGGACCAAGTGAGCCTATTCAATCGGTGGTTATCCCAACCACAAGGAAGAGGCCATATTGGTTGAGAGCTACATTAGAAGACGTTGAAGGACATGAAGCTGCGAAAGGGTCCTCGAGGGAAAGTAAGAAACTGAAAAGGTATTTTGGTTATGTTGCATATATCACAAAGTTGATTGAAGCCGAGCCATCTACATTCCAGGAAGCTGAGCATGAAGAGGTTTGGAAGAAAGCTATGCAAGAAGAATATCAATCCATCAAGAAGAATGGGGTTTGGGAAATTGTTCCTAGACCTAGTGACAAATCGGTTGTCACATCGAAGTGGATCTATAAGATCAAACATGTTGTTAATGGAAGTATAGACAAGTACAAAGCAAGGTTCGTTGCAAGGGGTTTCTCTAAAAAGGAAGACATTGACTATGAAGAAACTTTTGCACCTATTGCAAGGTACATTACCATTAGATCATTGGTTTCATTGGCTGCTACAATGGGGTGGAGTATCCATCAAATGGATGTTAAGATTGCATTTCTGAATGGGACCATTGATGAGGAAGTGTACATCGAACAACTTGAAGGATTTGAAGTAAATGGCAGGGACTCTCATGTTTGCAGACTCAAAGAGGCTCTATATGGCTTGGAGCAAGCACCAAGGGCATGGTATGCAAGAACGGATGCATATCTTCTCAGGATTGGGTTCGTGAAGAGTACTGCTGATTCGAATCTATATATCAAGGTCATGAATAATGAACCAATCATTATTCTACTATATGTGGATGATCTATTCATCACTAGTGTAGAACGAAGAATTCAAGAATGCAAGAAGATGTTGGCAGGTGAATTTGAGATGAAGGATCTGGGACTGATGCATTACTATCTAGGTCTAGAAGTATGGCAGAGACCCAGGGAGATATATTTTGGGCAAGGAAAGTACATCATCAAGTTATTGCAAAAATTTGGGATGATGGAATCCAAGCCGATGGTTACTCCTACGATCACCAACCTCAAGAAGTGGAGAAGCTCGTGGATCCTACCTCATATCGTTAGTTGATGGGTTCCCTGATGTATTTGGTAAATATTAGGCCAAATATATGTTTTGCAGTGAACATTCTTAGTTAGTTTCAGTTGGAGCCTCATCATGATCACTGGATAGCTGCCAAATATATATTGAGATATCTTCGTGGCAATATACATCACTGCCTAAAGTATGATAATAAGGAATTCAAGCTAATTGGCTTCACAGACTTTGATTGGGGTGGCAGTGAGACCGATGGAAGGAGCACTACCGAAGGATGCTTTAGTCTCGGAGTTGCTATGATCTCATGGATGAGTAGGAAGCAAGATCCCGTTGCATTGAGTAGTGCCAAGGTAGAATATGTGGTTGCATGTGAAGTAGGAAAAGAGGCTGTTTGGTTAAGGAAGTTTCTGACAGATTTGTTTGAAAGGTCTCTGGGTCCTACTGTGATTAACTGTGCTAATCAAAGTTGTATCAAGATGTTTGGAGATCTCGTGTTTAATTCGAGGACGAAATATATCAACAATAAGTTCCACTTTATTAGGAACTTGGTGCAGGATGGGATTGTGAAGCTAGAATATGTTCCGACAGACGACCAAGTAGTAGACATTTTGACAAAGGCTCTTCCTAATAAGAAGTTCGAATATCTAAGGAACCTGCTGGGTTTGGTAGATATTTGTGATTGTATTGATGATGAAGGAATGGAAGAGATTTGTTGAGGCTTTGCGAGTGAAGCATTGCCTGGAGAGACATCAGGCCGACACTATGTGTTGATGTCAAGAATCCTGGAATTGAAAAGGTGGTGTTTCTTATTGAGCTCGGTTTTGGATACACACTTGTATGTTTGGGTTGGTGGTTAGCAAGTAAGCCTGATGGTACCTAAAGGGGCTGAAAGCTTGAGTCCTCCTTAGTCGCACCTGGATAGATTGCCTTGGTCAGGAATCTAGTCTATGGCATTGCTGCGCCTAAAATGTTGAGTGATTGATTGGATAGATTGCCCTGGTCAGGAATCTAGTCCATGGCATTGTGGTGCCTAAATTGCTGAGTGACTGGTTGGATAGATTGCCCTGGTCAGGAATCTAGTCTATGGCATTGCGATGCCTAAAGGTTCTTCATGTTTTCATATAGTTTAAGATCTTCCATTGCATTTGTACATTATGAATACCTCCCTAGTTAAGAGGGAGTGTTGGAAAAAGTAACTATGTTCAGTCTTCAATAATGTACTTGAGTCATTATGTAATGTACTTGTCAAAAGAATAAAGAAAATAATTTTTATTATTGTAACAATGACTTATTAAATCATGGGTTTCATGCTTGGGTCATCGTTATATTAGTCAAAGTCCCCATTGTGGACTCCTATGATTAATATTGAGTTTATAGAGTCATTGTACATTCGAAGAGACCCTTCTTGGGCTTTCAGATCATATAAAAAGGTTTTGTATCAAGTTAAATATGAATTATGTGTCCTCCACATCATGTCGGCCTAAGGAAGATCAAGTCGGCCTAAGGACCCTCATTCGACCCACAAGAAGCCTATATATTGGAGGAGGTCAAAGTCATTTGGAGCACTCACTCTCTCAAGTAATTCGACATCCCTAGAAGAGCTGGGAAGTGCGAAGTCTGCTGCCAGAAGGAGGAAAGAAGTGTGAGTTTGGGGGAGTCTCTAGAGGAGAGGAAAATCAAACTTTTGGTGCATCTCTCTCTTTGTTTCGTGGTCTGGTTTAGGAGATTGAAGTATCCTAGGGTTTTGCTACTACAGGAAGCTGCATGTTGCTGGGAACCGCTGCCTAGTTGAAGTTGCAGGAAGGGTTCGGAGATCTTGGACGCTGACATGGTGTGAAGGGAAAGTCTGGTCTTGGTCTAGGGTGAAGAGTCTCAAAGAATACTATTGAAAGGAAGAATTACTTTGATTGGGTTTTCCCCTCGAGTGGGGTTTTGCCCTGGCATGTGCCTATATCATGTGTCTCTTGTTTTTTGGTCTTCATGTATGTGTAATTTCTTGATGAAAGATAAGATAATAAATAAGTAAAAGAAGCCAACACACTCACAAGTAATTATCAAGAAAGGAGAATCAAACCCTAATATAATATCTTTGATTTTCCAACAACTTCTAGTGCTACGACCAACCCAAAGTAACAAGATTAAGCCCTCGAAGTTGTTTGTGACCAAATAAGTGATGAAAACCCTCCAAATACACCTGAAATCACAAGAGTCAGCCCTAGGCAAATTTTGATGATGAATTGAGCCCTTAAAAGCTAGTGCCTAAGGCTGGAAAACCCTCTAGGGTATGCGACTAAGATGAAAAAAGCCTCTTAGGCCTTGATCTAGGCCTAAAGGCTAGATTGAGCCCACAAAACCCTCTCCAAGTGAATGTTAGCACTGCAAAACCATTGATTAGTCAAGTGATTTCAAACCATTATGGATCAAAGATTTATAATGACAATATTCAGAGAGAAACCACTTCTAAACCATTGCAAAAATGATATTAGAATTGTAAACACAAGGTATTAGTGTAAAAACCAACTGCAACGATATTATTAGGCCCTCTTAGGCCTGCAGCTAGGCCTTGTAGGCTAAGATAGGGCTGCGGCTAGGGTTACAAGGCCTCAAAACCCTTGTGGCTAAGTTTGAGAAGGCCTCCGAGGCCTATGACTACCTTCAAGCAAGAAGATGAGTCAAATTGAGGCCCAAGTAAGTGATTGTAGCCACCTCCAATGAAAAACCCTCATATGAATCCTTGATTTTGTAGTGAATTAGCTCTCTAGGGCTAGCGATTCCCTCCAAAAGCTTGAGCTTTGAAATTCTAGGACCTAGGTATGCTAGATCAAGGTCTCTAGACCCCAGATCCAACCTCACAAGTTGAACGCTCTATTCCAAAAGGCTAGACTCCTCCTCAAGTGACTAAGTGCCCAAATCCTAACCGTCTAGGCTAGGTGAGGGCTTAAGCCCTCAAATTTCGAATTTATCCCTGAATCCTTAAGGTATGGCACCTGCAAGTTAGATAAATAGAGCCAATCCAAAGATATACAAAATTCGAAAATAAAACCCAAAAAATTATGTAGACAATGAACAAATAAAATATAAGGGTTAGTAGATTTACTCACAAATTATTCACAAATAGAATAATCATAACTTGTGCAAGATAACTATCCTGTTGGTCCAAAAATTTGATTTTGTTGGGAAAATAGTCTTCTTGGTCCAACAAATTTCTTGATTGGGTTATCCTGCCTTGGAAATGAGGCTCTTAATCTTTGACTTGAATTTTTCCCTTTGAAAAATAACCTCAATAATTTTTTTGATAAATTTCCCACTTGAGAGTAATTAATTTTTTCCTCTCATTTTATTTTTGACAATTTCTGGCTATTTTTTTATTTTTATTTATTTATTTATTTTTCAGAAAATTAAATAATAGACTCAGGAGGGGATTACAAATATTTTCCATCTTCTAAGTGGGTCTAAAAATATTTTGGTAATGGTGTTCTAATTATGAGGAACCATTCACCAAAAATATTCCTAGACAACACTTTTATATAAGAATATTACTATAATCAACCCTTAGAAGGGGAAATTTTACACATAAACACAACTTCTTTAGACACAACCAAATTTTGTGATACAAGATATATGATCTTGTATGATAAAAATACATAGACTCGATAACACTAGATTCACCTAAGACCTTATCAACGAGTTCCACTCTAACTCTAGGGTATGTCTGGGAGAATTTTTTTGCTAATTATTCATGTCTAGAAACAGAAATAATTAGGGAGGTTAAAAAACACTCTAGAGTGAGACCCTTTGACAAGAATCATAGGCTTACCTAGGTGTTGTTACATGACTTAATAATCATACTAGAATCTTGCAGAATTTGTGATTACAATGATGATAATGACGAAAACAAATTATCCACTGCTTTATACTCTGCTTCTCGAAATTGTTGACATGTACATGGTCAACATTTGGCTCTACTTGGGGACACGTTGCTTCAGTGAAGGAATGTGAGAATCCAAAATCTGCATCCAAGAAGACAAAGTAACGCCAGGTAGATATCCATTCCAATAGATATCAACATCATCATATATATATCATGAATTGCTGAAAGAGAAATCTTATTCTAAAAATAGAGAAATTAACTCTAAATCTAATGACAAATAAATATAAATGCTGAATGTAAAACCTATTCTAATGACAATGATGAAACCTAATCTAGGAGAGTAGGATTAAAGATACAATACAAAGGATGCCCTACGACATCAAATGGCATCTTTGTAGTCCAATCTGAAGAACTTGTTTGCTTACAAGTGGATCGTCTGGCTACTTGTTTGAGGTGCCTCGTTGAATCTTGACCTTCTTAGGATGATGAAGCATTTCAATGTTGTACTGCGTAGATCTATCTAGTCTTTTTCACTTTACTTTCCTATTCGTGGTTGATGATGTGGAATCCTGGGCACTTCCCATCACAGGTTTAACAAAATCAGTCAATATTGCGTTATATTCTTTGGGAGATCCACTGATATTTGCGTTGTTGGGTTTCTTGGGATTCTCAATATGATATTTCCTTTCAACTTCCCTGTAAAGTCTGACCATACCACCCGCGTTTGAAGGGATAGTAGCATAAGACAAGTCCAATTGAATACAACCTCCAATATCAACTGCAAATTTTCGAGATAAAACCATCCACGGTATTTCAGGTACATCTATAATAGCAATGTCCAGAGTAATCATCCTGTATGGGAATGCTCCTAAGAAGACTTGTAAGTCTTTGATTATGTTGAGAACTTCAATCTTTTTTGAATCCATGGAGCATATGTTGTGGTAATGCCTTGATATCCACAAATTCAATTGTTCCATGACTTTCTTAGTCATAAAATTAGTTGAAGCCCCCGAGTCTAGCATACAATTGTGCAACAAACGATCATTAACCATTAAAGTCAAGAAGAAAGGATGATGGTCTTCATTTTTCATATAACAGTTTAGATCCTTCAACTTGATTTCTTCATCTTTGGTACGTGCTTCAACTTTTCCTTGTTGACATAAGCCTATAAGGTATAGCTTTCAAAAATTCAAGGACAAGAACTTAAATTTTGCATTATTTATCCAAGTAACCCAATCAATTTTCAAGCGAGAATGATAAGTTTTGGAAGGAGCTTGTTCATTGCTTTGATCTTTATTCTTCTTGCTATAAGTGTATCCCTTACTCTTTGCAATCTCCAAGATTTGTTCTTGGGATGACTTCTCTCCATACAATTCCATAATTGGGTCCTTTTCATCACTGAAATTATTAATGCCAAAAGACGAGGGAAGCATCTCTATATCTTCTTCCATAGGCAGGTGAGGATCATGATTGATTACATTAATTTGCTCACTTGTTCCTACTTGTCCACCATCTAAGATACTCTTAGGAATAGCACAAGAACTTTCTTCATGGAAACTCTCACAAGGTCTACAAAATAACAAAGGTTGATTGACAACATTCGTAGATACAAGAGGATTTGGTGGCCTCTACTCGTTTGGATAAGTCCTTTTTTGCCATGCAATATTATTCTCGTTATTATTATTTCTAGGTTCAATATTCTGAGCTTATGATCATTCCATTTGGGTCAACCTAGCTTGCATAGCATTCATTTTCCTAGCATGCTCAATCTTCTTATCCTTAATTAATTGAGTCAATTTATTAATGGGATCATGGTCAACTTCTTTGATCTCTTTTCCTTTAGGTTCACGAGATTTAATTGGACCTCTATCAAAACTTGGAATCTTAGATTTCCTAGATGCTTTCTTCTCTTTTTCTAATTCTTTAGCCAAGGTCTGAGTAGTCTTAAAATCAACAGGCTTAGCATGCCTTAACTCATAAGAAGTGTCAACATTAAAAACATCGAGGTAATATTCAAGAAGAGACTTATCGGTAGGTTTATAATCTTGGTGCATTTCTTTAACAATACCATTAAACCTTTTATTAAACTCTTCAACTATCTCATTCTCTTTTTTCTTTATATTGCTGATAGCTCTAAACAAATATCTCCCTTCTCTTTTATCCCCATATCTATCATTAAAAGCATTAATTAGAGCTTGCAATGAATCAAATGAGTTAGCGGGCTTTTCTAAAAACCAATCCAACACATCTTTTTCTAAGGAGAGAACAAAGAGCTTCATCTTTACATCTTCATGATTGTAGGCAGCTTTGCTAGCATATCTAATCAAGAAAGTTATAAAAGCTTTGAGATGATATACAACATTAATTGCATTATTCCCCTTGAAAGAGGGCAATTTGTTCGTACCATTCTTTGGAAGATCATGAGGATAACCTTGCATATTGGTAAAGTTACAAAGGGCAAACAAGTCCATGATGTCTTGCTCAGCGGGGTCAGGGAAAAACAAATGGATGTCAGAGAGGGCTTCCTGTCTGAAAAAAACAAGATGTTTACTAGAGTGAGCATGTTTAATCGAACTCTAAGGGCCTTTTCAGGGTCTAGAGTGGGATTACCAAGCTACTAGGGTTCCTTATAGTATACGCTCTTGTGAAAGGATGAATACATGGAGTCGCCACTCAAATAGAAAACTAACCCAAACACCCAGGTGCTAGTTAGCAACAAGAAAACAGAAATAGGAAAACGACTCCAAAAATGTGCAACTTGAGGGGTCAAAGCAAAGATGTCATGAAAATCGAGAACAAAAATATTTGTCCTCGACAACTTAGAGAAGGGAGCTAGTATGTCTTATGGGGTTTTGTCACTCCTATAGGTTAGACCATAATACACTTCAAAAGGAAGAGATAATGTTTGTGAGCGTGTGCATGCTTGCCTAGCTTCTTGGCTGCTTGCTTAGGATAGATGACAGATATAAACAAGGTGATTGTTGAGAGTATCATGTATTTCTCAAGGGAGTGCTTGTTACCCCAACAAAATGGGAAACCCTATAGGAGAAAACCTTTTCTCCTATCTTGGACAACCAGCGAGCTAGTAGCCTTGCACATTGCTCAGTGATGATGATGTGCCACATTCTTCTGCCATTTGCACTGATTGTGCATGTTTCACCATAGGGCATTCCACTCAAATGAAGGTAGGCCACCACTTGGTACTTTAACCATTTTGTAATCAAGTTCTTTTACTTAATGTTTTAGGCATTTTGATATGGATAAAGGGGTGATTTGGATGTGTGATCGATCTTGACCGTAAACTTGTTCTCTCACCTTACCAGTGTTGGAATTACTGAGAGGGAGGTGAATCATTGTTTCTTAGCAATTAACACTTTATTAATCCTTTACAGACCATTAGTTAATTTTCAACAATATAATTATTATTATTCAATATCAGATAGTAAAACCAGTAAACAACACCATACAACAATGCAGAAAGATAGAGACAATAAAAACAAAGTTTTTTAGGTGGAAAACCCCCTTCGTGTCTGTTGACCTCTACCGGTCAACTATCCATGCAGTACACCCCCTGTTGCTTCGCGAAAAGGGGCAGCACATGATCAGCGTATCCGTGCCATTCTGCAGTCATCAGCAGCTTGATCAATCTAATCGTAAACCCAGTTTGCATATATTAATTGTAAATAATCCTAGCAGATGTGAGTCGTGTTGTAAATTGCCTAGGTGGACCTAACTTTCCCATGATAATCTATGTCCCGAAAGGTTTTTCGTCTCACCGATCCACGGATCGGCAGAGTTTTCCTTCAAACCTGACCCCAAAGCCGGGATAGATTTTGTCATTGGAATCTTAGAGAATCCTAGTGTGTTAGCCTGCTAGATTATAGTCGTGTCGCGGAGCTGGGTGATTTGTGAGGGTCTATGTTAAAGGGGTTTTTCTCCCTTAGGATGTAAATTGTTAAAGTCATGATGTAATGTGTCCTGAGGGTCGAAAAATGTTTTAAATCCCTTCATGAGTCCTAAGTCCTAGGTCCTAGGTGATGTTTCCAAGGGCTTAGTTCGATGATCCATTTTAAAAAGGAATTAAAAAATTAAAAATGAATAAAAATATAATTAAAAAAAAAAAAATAATAATAATATTTATTAAATATAATAATATATAATAATATTATATATATAATAAAATTTCATAAAAACCCTAAATAATAAAATAATAATATTTTTGTGATGCGTGCAAAATATCTTTAAAAAAAAAATAAAATCGACAGATGAGATCAAGAGATGTCTTGATCCTCATCAACGGTCGAGATCATTTCAACATGGATCACTCGAACTAGCCGTTGGGATCGTTTCCTTTATATAGGGTCTTAGGTGGTCATTTCAGATCATCTGATCTATGAGTCTATACTGAAAAAGCTCTCTTGTAATCTGATTTTCTGGTCAATAAAAAGACTTTGGGGTTCAAAACTGGCTGGTGTTACTCTCTGGAATTGCTGTGAGATGTTTGTTTTTCTGCATATTTCAGTTTTCAGAAGTTAATAATAGATGGTTTTCAGAGCATTGTGAGTACAGGTATCTTGCTCACGTGCTAGGGTTTGAATGTTGTAGGGTTTCTGGAATACTGGCAGGTATCTCCATTATTTCTTGAAATTTGGCAGCATTTCTTGCCCTCTTTGCTGATGTTTACTTGAGGTGTGCAGGAAACCCTTTAGGTGAAGGGTATTTGTGGGCGTTTGGGGAAATTCTGAGTTGAATCAGCCAACTCCCTCAGGCTTTTCTGTGCAGAGCCCAGCTGATTGTGCCCTGGGTTAATCTTTTAAATTTTATTTTGTGTTTTACATTGAGGGACTTTCTTTATGTTCACAGTAAAGTTCAAATTTCTGATATTTTGAGAATATTACTGCAAATTATTGATACATCTGGCTTTGTAGAGCCGAAATTTTAAATTTTGTTTTCAGATCGATCTACAGGTTTCCATTTGCTGGCTGCCGCGTCCACCTCATCTGCTGCAAGCATAATATCATTTCAAATTTTTCGTGGGCATCAGGTTTGACATGATCCAGGAAATCAAGTATCGTTTTGTGGCTCAGTAAAATTTGTTTGAGGCGTATAACGTAGAATTTGAAGGGGAAATCGATTTGGTATTGCTCGTTTCGGTTGTAATAAAAAAAAAAAAAAAATAATTTTCGTAATGACCATAAAGCCAGTTTATTTCTGAAATGCGTGGGGCTGGCTAGCCTCTCTCCAAATTCGTATTGTGCGCTTTTGGGTTTTATGCGTGGGTTTATTCTGGCAAATCCGTCCCATTTCACGTGTTTCTCTGCCTGTCAAAACCTCGAAACCATCCTGCGTGAGCTTGCAAGCAATTTCGAGTGTCATCTTCTGGCTGCTTTCAGTTTTGTGTTTATTTCTTTTTTACGCTGCACAGTTTCTTTTGCCCACTGCATCTCCATTGTCCGTCCCTTCCCCCTTGCGTACTTTGCCATTGCCCGCCGTCAAAGCCAATTCACCTGAAAAAAGAAAAACAAACAATCTTAGTCTGCCTGTATCTCCGCGTATCAAGCTTTAGCTCCGCATAGGGTTTCGTTCTGAGCTCCGGTCCTGCCGTCATACCCTCCGCGGCCATCTTCTCCGTGTTATTTCTCCGCATATACCTCCGCAGACCCTCGAACCCTCATCGTCTTGCCTGCAAAAAAAATCAAATCGAAAGCATTTCGACCCTTTTTTTTTTCGGTCTTCATTAGGTTTTATGTATGCGTGGTCTCTCAGCTAATCTTCCAACTGTGATACGTAAGGTGCAAAACCAAAAGAAGAACCGATTTTATTATAATTTCGTGGTTCCATTTTTGCGTGCGGTTATATTTGCTTGGTCTTTCAGTTTCGGCTTTCAGTTTTGATGCATGCGTAGTTTCCATATAAGTCTGTATTATTTCGTTGGTTCAATTCTTTTTGGCATATGGTTATATTTTCGTAGTCCCCCCTTTTTTTTATTTAGATTTTAACAGATTTAAAATGGTTTTTGATTAGGGTTTTATTTTGATATATTTAAAAAATTCATAAAAAGAATTTCAGTTTTTTTTTTTTTTTTAGTCATTAAATTTTATTTTGATTTTAGCTTTGAAATAGTTTGTTTTAGTTTAGTTTAATTTTTGTTCTAAAATATAAAAATATAAAAATAATAAATAATCATAAAAAATTTTCCTTTTAGGGTTTTAGATTGTTTTAAAATTTGTCAAAAAAAGCCATAAAAAATTTTCGTAGAAAGATTTTCGAGATAAATGTTTATCTGGCATGAATGTGCATCTTTTGACGCTTATTTTTAGATTGTCAGATCATCGTCGAAAAGATTGTGAATTTACTGGATATCTTTCGAAGTTATTACTGTGCACATTTTACATCTCTGCAGCATCTGGTTGTCAATCGTTCAGACATTAACTCCACAAGGCGCTGGTCCGTTAAATTAAATAAAATCTATCAACTGCTTTGTCCTCCCGTGTCTCCCAAACCAACTGGTTCGCAGTTGGTCGTCCTTCTCTGTTCAGGGTCCACCCCCCTTAGCCGTGGGAGACAGGCTTAAACGGAGAGATCGGGGATCAGAGTGACAGCCCCCGATCTGAGCGTTGTCGCGACAATCCGCGCGACAACATTTTTTGGCGCCGTTGCCGGGGACAGAGTTTTTCTGTCCTTGGTTCTTTTCAAACTTTTCTGTGTTTAACTTCCTGTCCGGGTGGCGACTCCACATCATATATTATCTTCGAGAGTGTATACTAGAAGGCATCCAAGTAGTCTGTGTAATCCTGCTCCTGATCCTGAAAAGGCCCTCAGAGTACGATTACACAAACTCTCTTCTCGTACACTTCTTGTTAATCTCG
>APFE031008890.1:36870-79027 GCA_000404065.3 Pinus taeda
AAATTTCATAAAAACCCTAAATAATAAAATAATAATATTTTTGTGAATGCGTGCAAAATATCTTTTTAAAAAAAATAAAATCGACGGATGAGATCAAGAGATGTCTTGATCCTCATCAACGGTCGAGATCATTTCAACATGGATCACTCGAACTAGCCGTTGGGATCGTTTCCTTTATATAGGGTCTTAGGTGGTCATTTCAGATCATCTGATCTGTGAGTCTGTACTGAAAAAGCTCTCTTGTAATCTGATTTTCTGGTCAATAAAAAGACTTTGGGGTTCAAAACTGGCTGGTGTTACTCTCTGGAATTGCTGTGAGATGTTTGTTTTTCTGCATATTTCAGTTTTCAGAAGTTAATAATAGATGGTTTTCAGAGCATTGTGAGTACAGGTATCTTGCTCACGTGCTAGGGTTTGAATGTTGTAGGGTTTCTGGAATACTGGCAGGTATCTCCATTATTTCTTGAAATTTGGCAGCATTTCTTGCCCTCTTTGCTGATGTTTACTTGAGGTGTGCAGGAAACCCTTTAGGTGAAGGGTATTTGTGGGCGTTTGGGGAAATTCTGAGTTGAATCAGCCAACTCCCTCAGGCTTTTCTGTGCAGAGCCCAGCTGATTGTGCCCTGGGTTAATCTTTTAAATTTTATTTTGTGTTTTACATTGAGGGACTTTCTTTATGTTCACAGTAAAGTTCAAATTTCTGATATTTTGAGAATATTACTGCAAATTATTGATATATCTGGCTTTGTAGAGCCGAAATTTTAAATTTTGTTTTCAGATCGATCTACAGGTTTCCATTTGCTGGCTGCCGCGTCCACCTCATCTGCTGCAAGCATAATATCATTTCAAATTTTTCGTGGGCATCAGGTTTGACATGATCCAGGAAATCAAGTATCGTTTTGTGGCTCAGTAAAATTTGTTTGAGGCGTATAACGTAGAATTTGAAAGGGAAATCGATCTGGTATTGCTCGTTTCGGTTGTAAAAAAAAAAAAAAACAAAAATAATTTTCGTAATGACCATAAAGCCAGTTTATTTCTGAAATGCGTGGGGCTGGCTAGCCTCTCTCCAAATTCGTATTGTGCGCTTTTGGGTTTTATGCGTGGGTTTATTCTGGCAAATCCGTCCCATTTCACGTGTTTCTCTGCCTGTCAAAACCTCGAAACCATCCTGCGTGAGCTTGCAAGCAATTTCGAGTGTCATCTTCTGGCTGCTTTCAGTTTTGTGTTTATTTCTTTTTTACGCTGCACAGTTTCTTTTGCCCACTGCATCTCCATTGTCCGTCCCTTCCCCCTTGCGTACTTTGCCATTGCCCGCCGTCAAAGCCAATTCACCTGAAAAAAGAAAAACAAACAATCTTAGTCTGCCTGTATCTCCGCGTATCAAGCTTTAGCTCCACATAGGGTTTCGTTCTGAGCTCCGGTCCTGCCGTCATACCCTCCGCGGCCATCTTCTCCGTGTTATTTCTCCGCATATACCTCCGCAGACCCTCGAACCCTCATCGTCCTGCCTGCAAAAAAAATCAAAACCAAAGCATTTCGACCCTTTTTTTTTCCAGTCTTCATTAGGTTTTATGTATGCGTGGTCTCTCAGCTAATCTTCCAACTGTGATACGTAAGGTGCAAAACCAAAAGAAGAACCGATTTTATTATAATTTCGTGGTTCCATTTTTGCGTGCGGTTATATTTGCGTGGTCTTTCAGTTTCGGCTTTCAGTTTTGATGCATGCGTAGTTTCCATATAAGTCTGTATTATTTCGTTGGTTCAATTCTTTTTGGCATATGGTTATATTTTCGTAGTCCCCCCTTTTTTTTATTTAGATTTTAACAGATTTAAAATGGTTTTTGATTAGGGTTTTATTTTGATATATTTAAAAAATTCATAAAAAGAATTTCAGTTTTTTTTTTTTTTTTAGTCATTAAATTTTATTTTGATTTTAGCTTTGAAATAGTTTGTTTTAGTTTAGTTTAATTTTTGTTCTAAAATATAAAAATATAAAAATAATAAATAATCATAAAAAATTGTCCTTTTAGGGTTTTAGATTGTTTTAAAATTTGTCAAAAAAAAGCCATAAAAAATTTTCGTAGAAAGATTTTCGAGATAAATGTTTATCTTGCATGAATGTGCATCTTTTGACGCTTATTTTTAGATTGTCAGATCATCGTCGAAAAGATTGTGAATTTACTGGATATCTTTCGAAGTTATTACTGTGCACATTTTACATCTCTGCAGCATCTGGTTGTCAATCGTTCAGACATTAACTCCACAAGGCGCTGGTCCGTTAAATTAAATAAAATCTATCAACTGCTTTGTCCTCCCGTGTCTCCCAAACCAACTGGTTCGCAGTTGGTCGTCCTTCTCTGTTCAGGGTCCACCCCCCTTAGCCGTGGGAGACAGGCTTAAACGGAGAGATCGGGGATCAGAGTGACAACCCCCGATCTGAGCGTTGTCGCGACAATCCCCGCGACAACAGTGTCAAAAACCACTGAACGTTTGTTAGTAATTGTCTTTTTCTCTTCAAAAGAATTAATTACATCAACTTTTCAGCTCCAACCCCTTGATTTATAGGCTCCAACCTGTAGGATACTCGAACACCCTGTTTTATCAACTGCAATTGGGAGGACTCTCCAACACCCTAGATCTTATGTTCCAACCTGATGGATGCTCCAATAACCTATATTTTAGCTCCCACTGAAAGGATGCTCCCACGCCTTGTGCTTTTTCAGCGCCCACTAAAAGGATGCTCCAACGTCCTGTTGCAGGCTACGACCTGCCATAACACCACCCTACCGCCTTGAAGTATTCTTAGGCTCCAACTTGAGGGTGACTCCAATCACCTGCCTTGCACCACCCTGCCACCCTAATCAACAGGCGGACCATGTTTCACAATTTCCACACCGGGCCCCCCTGTGCTCTGAATCAATATAAGGCAACTGTAATGAAGATTTTACTGCTCTTCTTGGTATGTCTATCTATCACATCTTGGCAGCCTCACTGCTCAACACTACTATACAACACAATCCTGCCTTTACTCAATCACAATGCCAAATTAAACCACTGCACAAAATGCACATCAAACCCTGGCTGTCAATGCTTTTACATCAACTGACTACTGCACAATACATTGTCATTGCTGTTGCTATAAGTAATCAATCAAAATAAATAAATCCAAGGGCATAACCCTTCACCCTTGTGACTAGTCAATGAGTATTTATTCCATCACAAGAGCTCTTGTAAATCATCACTCATTATTCATTAATACAAAATATTTTCATTTAACCTATATGAACTTCCTTCCATTCTCCTAGTTAGATTAGATGTTTTATTGTTAATGAATGTACTCCTTGCAAGTTGCAGCATCATCTTTGAGGATACACAAAGTACTTATATGAGAAACATATCAACCTATTTTGTAGTGATACTGGCATTACTTTTAGAGATTTCCCATAGATGCTACAAGTTAGAATTAAAAAGAGATATCTTTGGAAAAAGAAATCCAAGTCAACAAAGAATCTCAAATTTCGATTTCAACTTTGTACGGTGGGAGGAGTAGGCGAGGGGTGTTTATTGTCTAACCTTTTATATTCTCCTAATCTTTGATCCTCTAGTTTCAATGTTTGAGTATGAAAGATACTCTAGGGTGTTGTTGTCGATCAAAAGGTCTTGAGCAGTGAGTATTATTCTATGTCCCCTTTGGTTCCTTGGGCGAGTTTGGTCTTGATTTGGATCTGAGTTATGCAATTGCATCTTTGATCAATCAAAGCAAGTTCATTTGGATTATGAAGTTGTCCTACTGTGAGAATTCATTCAAAATGGAATTTTCTCTTTGCTTTTAGGTTCATTTTTAAGGCATTGATTTAAAAGATTTCATTTTTGGATTTTCTTGTCAATATCAGTTTCTCCAATGCCCTTTGCGTCAGCCCTCTGAGGCACTGCGCAGCCTCTACGGCCTCTGCGTCAGCCCTCTGAGGCACTACGCAACCCTCTGAGGCACTGCGCAGCCTCTACGGCCTCTGCGTCAGCCCTCTGAGGCACTACGCAACCTCTACGGCCCTGCGTCAGCCCTTTGAGGCATCGCGCAGCCTCTACGACCTCTGCGTCACTCCTGCTGCCCTCTGCGTGGATGATGCAGGCCCTTTTGGCCTCTGTGCTGTTCCAACTAGCCTCTGCGTGGCCTGTTCTGGCTTCTGCATCCGCCTTTTTTCCTTTGCGCTGGTCTCTCAGCGCTATCTCTGCCTCTCTGTCCAATACTCACTGCCCCTCGCTGCAAACTAATCATTGATTTGGCTTTACTTAGCAAACCCCACTCTACTAAATTGAATCACTGATCACTGTGGTGTATTCTCCAACTGACCCTCAAGCCTCCTCTTATACTTTTCCTGTTGGTCCTTCAGTGACCGAGATTACATCTCTAATCAACAACTAAGATTAGATTTGGCTTGATCCATGTCAGTTGGAACCTTCTAACCCAGTTTTATATTAATACCCATTAATATTTTATTTTTCCTAAGTTTAGACTTAGGAACTCCATTAAAAATATTAATTATTTTAATATCTCCTAAACCGGGAAGAATCTTCCCAAACCATTTCTAGGTCTTGGAGATCTCATGTGCTTAAGCCTCCCCACCAATTTTCATGGCTAGAGCACATTCGATGCTACCTCAAATCAACACTCCCCCTTAGCGAGGATTGTGCTCTAGTAATACTCCACAC
This sequence comes from Pinus taeda, assembly GCA_000404065.3. Taxonomy (NCBI): domain Eukaryota; kingdom Viridiplantae; phylum Streptophyta; class Pinopsida; order Pinales; family Pinaceae; genus Pinus; species Pinus taeda. The sequence goes on from APFE031008890.1 coordinate 41,580, forward strand.
TGAGCTTCACCCTGATTATACGACATTGGTACCTGTGCTGATGTTAGGCCTCCCTGCCCAACATCCTCTACATTGCTACATCTTGTATTGCTGCCCATGGCCCTGCCATTGCCACTGCTACATCCGTACAACAACTCTCTCTGCATCCGTGCTGCTGCTAGTTCTTTCTGCCAACAGTGCATCTGCACTACAACCCTCTCTCATCATGCTGCATCGTGCTGCTGTTAACTGCTACTGCACTGCAGCTTAGTTACTGAGAAGTAAGTAACTGATCCACCCAACTACTGACATCCCTGTCATACTAGAAACACTCTCGATGCTGAAGCTCTCTCTGCTGCTATCACGTGCTCCCTCTACTGCCTTTGCGTTGCTGCAACAACTCCCTGCTTCTCACACCATTGCAAACCTCTATGTGCCATCCTGCACTGTTGCAACCTCCTCCGTGCCTCTCGCACTACTGTAGCCTGCTAGCTTTGCACTGCCCGGGACTACTGCACTGTAGCACTCTCTGCCGCTTCATCCACATCCGTTTCTACCGACATCTGCCAATCCTGCTACTCTCTCTTCGGGGCTCCCTTAGCAAGGTATAATCCAAGAGTTTGGGTACATCAAGGACCCTGCCCCTCATCGCCTGTAGTCCTCCTAACTACAACTCGATGTCTTCCCACCTCTTCTCTAAAGGTACATGAGCACTCATGGCACAATCATCATCCTCCTCTACCTCATTTTTCGACTTCGCTAGCGTTGCCTTGGAGTCAGATGCCTCTCGCTTGTTCTTTTTCCTCTGACACTGGTTTGCATAATGACCCAGTTCCCCACAGTTGAAGCACTTAACTTTGGAGAGGTCCTTTTTCTTCCTCTTCTCTTGCTTCCCTACAGATGCCAGAGCTACATCCTCTTCCTCTTCCTTCTTGATCCAGACTCCTTTGTCGCTACTTCTCGTCTTGCTCAACCATCTGATCTCTTCTTGGCGAAGTGCCACCCACAATTCTTCCCAATCTGGAAGGTTCACCCTACCCAGAATGCTTTGGACGAATGTCTCCCAATCCTCGGAGACTGTGTTTAGAGCAATCCTCACTATCAACTCCTGATCTGGCGTGGCTCCTATGGAAGTCAGCTGGTCCTGGATCTCCTTCAATCTCCCAAGGAAGTGATTTATCTGCTCCCCCTTCTGCATCTAGTATGACTGCAGCTAATTCTCAAGTGACATCTTCCTCTACACGGAAGTATGCTGGTACAACTTCTTCAAGGCGTCCCACATTTCCTTTGCCGTCTCCTTCTCGGCAACATGTTGGACCACTTGATCCTTGACCCCATCAAGGATGATGCATTTCGCCTTGGCCATTGCCTCCTCATACTTTTCATTATCAACCGGGTCAACTGGGATCGCCACTGTTCTCAAGGCGAAGGCCTTGATGCGATGTCTATCTAGAATGGACAGGATCCTGGCCTTCCAGACCACAAAGTTGGACGCACTGTCTAGCCTGTCCTGATCCCTCAGCCCATTCATGGCCATCTCTCTGCTCCTTTCGACTCCTCCGATTTTCTCTACTTCACTCTGGAAGTTCTCTTCGACTCCTGCTGAGTCTTTCTACGTCCCGCTTGGGAGTTCTCTGTTGGACTCCCTCTAAGTCTCGATTTTCCTTTTGGAAATCCTCCTGCCAATCTTCAAGTCGCACCTCTCCGATCTCCTATGCACCTGCAACACTGATCTAGATTCCTTAGCTAGAAATCTGCCTCGGTAGCGACTCCCTCTACCTTGGTTTTGCCCCGTTAGGTACTGGTTTGCCCACAACACCCCACCAGCTTCACTCCCCACAAACGGCCCACAACTTCACATGCCCCAGCAACTGAAGGACTGAGCCTATAGGCTCTGTGCAATCCCGACACTGGCTAAAATGCTCCCTCAGCCAACTGCATTGACCCTTCTGGTCTCTGCGTGAGTCTTTTTTCTGCCCTCCTCAGCCTTTGTGCTGGCCTCTCTCTGGCCCGGATTGATGACGTAGTCCCTTTGCGTCAACCCTTCTTCTGTCGCTTTCTGCAAGGAACAACTTCTGTCACTCGGGACAAATGTTTTTGCTGCAAATGCTTTGCTTCAGCTGATGCCTTCAACTCTCCTGTGATCTGCAATCACTCTTTGATACCATGTTGAAATTTCTAAGTCTATCCGTTAGAAATTTTATTTGTATTCTTCTAGTTTATTTCTCCTACTTGTTAATTACGAACAAGTTATTTAAACATATAAACATTGAAATAAACACAATACAATGTCAACCATCTACAAATCAACAGCTGAAAGAAATAGCAAACACACAAGTGACACCGTTATTTTTGGACAACTCGTCCCCGGAAAAACCCAGTGCGGGAAAACTAGTGCAATAATTTTGAGGGTTATTTATTATGCATATATCCTTGAGTACAACTGAGTGCCAAACTGGCTCACCCGATAGAGAAAAATAACCGGTAGTAATACCTCTCTATTCAGAAGCAGATATTCAAAAATCTTCCCCATGAAACCCTCTCCAGCACAACTGAAGCAATGCGTCAGCCCTCCTGGCCTCTACGTCAACCCCAAAACCCTCTGCATCAGCCCTTTGAGGCATTGCGCAGCCTCTACGGCCTCTGCGTCACTCCTGCTGCCCTCTGCGTGGATGATGCAGGCCCTTCTGGCCTTTGTGCTGTCCCAGCTAGCCTCTGCGTGGCCTGCTCTGCCTTTGGTGTCTGCCTCTCTGCCTCTGCGTTGGTCTCTTGACACTATCTCTGCCTCTCTGTCCAACACTCTCTGCCCCTCGCTGCAAACTGATCACCGATTCAACTTTACTTAGCAAACCGCGCTCTAGTAAATCAAATGACCTATCACTCTAGTGTATTCTCCAACTAACCCTCAAGCCTCCTCTTATACTTTTCTTGTTGGTCCTTCAACTACCGAGATTACATCTCTAATCAACGGCTGAGATTAGATTTGGCTTGATCCATGTCATTTGGAACCTTCTAACGCAGTTTTATATTATTACCCATTAATATTTTATTTTTCCTAAGTTTAGACTTAAGAACTCCATCCCCGGATGCGGGTGTTAGCGTTGAGAGTTAACATGATAGGACAGTGGATGGGCGGGGCGGAATGCCACTTTCTCGACCTGCACAGGATACATGGAAGGGAAATAATACAAGGCGCGTGGCTCATCTGCAGGATCGTTACTCAGGGTACGTTATATCACCGGTTCGGCTGGAACGCCAGGCTCACAGTAAGGGAATTAAGTTTCACACGCATCAGCGTGTAGTGGGAGGCTCAAGCCATCAAGGGAGCAGTAATGGGAGACGACTCCCAAGACATGGCCTGTAACCTTAAAACCGGAGAAGGGTCGAGGGAGATGGTAAATTCGTTGGCTTTGCCGACACTCCTTTGCGCATGATAAGAAACTCAGAGAGAAGGCAAGGAATTGGATCCCGGTGCTGATTATTTTGGTCCTCTCTGTGAGGCTGGTCACTTCCCTCCCCGAGTATTGCTGAGGTATCGCAAGTTGGCCCTCCCGTTCTTTTCTCTTGGCAACTGATATATGTGTTTGTTTTTGGTTAATGCACAAGCGCAGGGATTCGACAAACACAAAGAACACGCTCAATCTAGGTAGAGGAGGCTCAATTGGGAGGCATCGCCGCATCCAGGCTATCGCCCCACAGCAAAATCTCTGGATTTGGGCCACTATGATCTGCAAGATGCCTCGATTGAGACCCAGAGTAGGCAATCGCAGAGGGCAGCAGAGCAGAGCCCCATCAGATTCATCCTCCAGTGACCTGAATCATCCTCCAAGGAGAGGGCTTTCTTCTCGCAGTAGAAGAGGAAGGTCTCGAGCCTCTGACTCTCGACCCGGTCCGATTCCTGCCACAGGCTCTGCCATTTTCACCATTGTCAGTGCTTTCAACAGGCCCAGGATCACAGCCTATTTTACAGTGGTGTTTTAGGAGGAAAGTTTAGTTGTTGATTTAAGGACGCAAGCAGAAAATTCAAGGGCTATCTAGGACCCCTCTTCATCTTTGCAGCTGGCTATGGAGAACATGCCTCAGCGGGAAACAAATGAGCAAAGAAGCAGCGCGCAGGAGTCGATGATGGTAGATCTGGGCACTGATGCTCAGAATGTAACACAGTTAGAGGAACCACCTAATAGGGGTTGGTGTCGAATTACTGAAGAGCCCATTGATGAATAGGAAGGCCATCCACGCCTCTCTTTTTGTAGAATGCCTCTTTCCATAGAGCAAGGTTGTAAGGCGACTCGGTCATGGGTTTCTGGTATTGTCTCGTGTTTCAGTGATCATTCTCCTCTGGTCTTTTTTTGAGTTTTTGATTTGTCTCATGTTTCAGAGATTATTCCCCTGCGTGGGAAACAAAAATAGACATTTTTCATGCATGCATGTTTTGGACAGAACTACTCCCGCAGGAGCAGTGTGCTTGACTACGGTCATGATGTAAATTTACTACTTCCTTGTTAATATAACAGATTTAGCTTTACGTAGAAAAAAAAAAGACTTAGGAACTCCATTAAAATTATTAATTATTTTAATATCTCTTAAACGGGGAAGAATCTGCCCAAACCATTTCTGGGTCCTGGAGATCTCATGTGCTTTAGCCTCTCCGCCATTTTTCATGGCTAGAGCACATCCGATGCTACCTTAATCAACAGTGACTCCTATGCCTTGAGGAGGAGTTACACATGCCAAAATACGAGTGTAACTTATGCCATAAAGGAGAGGAGTGTAACTTATGCATTAAGTGAGAAGTGTAACTTATGAATTAAAGAGGTATAAGAGGAGTCTTCTTATGACGAGTCATTAAAGTGTGTAAGAGAGTGTAAGAGCATTAAAGAGAGAGAGAGGAATGAATCCATTGAGAGAGTAATATATGCATTAATTAAGGGGAGTTACATATGACATGATTTAGTCCCATGATTGAGAGACTTGAATTTCTTTTTAATAATAGGATAATAGTAATAATAATAATGATATATTGATGATTATGTTAAAAATTAAACAATTGAGATTGATTAAGGACAAGTTAAGTGATTTTCCATCATATATATATGATTACGATTTGATGGAAGGTGATTCAGTATTTTTGGAATGTCATGGTTGCAAAGATAGACATGACTTTTTATTTTTAGAAAGTCAATCTAGAAAGGTCAGAAACGAAATTTTATTCAAGGAAATTCATCCCATAGCTGCCAATTTTCAACAACTGGAAAATTGGGCAATGAGTATAGAGGGATTAGTTGATGGAGCATTAATTGTGAGGGTAGATAACTCAACACCTATCTTGTCATTGTTTTGCAAGTTAGACCTTGGACTGGTATGCATGTTACTAACAATGCATTGGGAAGGTAAGCTGGAGGGGAGGGTGGGGATGATTTTGAGCAGAGGGGTGATGTATAGGGGTTGAGGTGAGGGAGGAGGAGAAGAGGAAGGAGGAGAAGAGAAACCTGTTTTACTTTGCACAGTTGCATAGGGTCACGAGTTCGACAATGACTACACCCAGAGTTCCACAAAGGCTACTCCCAAAACTAATAGAGCTGCAGAGGAAAGGATCCAACGTTTGAATCTAAACTTGCTCATAAAATGCCCTGAGTTTGAAGATAATCGAATTGAAGGTGCCAAATTAGTGAGTGCATCACTGTGGCCAAGGATCCAATAGCTGAATCTAAACCTACTCATAAAATGCCTAGAAATTGAAACCAAAACAGAATGTGCCAAATTTGCAGGTGTGTCATTGCGGCTAGAGAGAGATGTGGGCAGAGAGATGATACGTAGAGGACTAGAGGATGATGCGAGTTGATGTGCTTGAGCAAGGGAAGATCATGCAAGACCCACACATCATCTTACGAGTGACGACAGATTGCATAAGACCAACACTTGATCCTACGGATGAGGGCATAGAACAATGCGTTCGAACTGCAGAGGAGATGATATGCTCAAGGGAATGATGATATATTGTGATGTTGGTGATGTATCATCAATATTTGCAACACTAGGAAAAACATATGATTATCCACATCATCATAAAATGGAGATAGAAAGACCATTTCAAGATCTTTTGAGATGTGTAGTTATTACAAAAAGCTTAATACAATGATACTAATTGTTGGATATGAATGTTACTGTGCTCTCATTGTACTATTTTGTTACAATCAACATGCAATTTATCTTATGAAAGGCTTATTTGCCTTTAACAAAAGCCCAATAGATAAATAAAATTGTTGAATGTATAGTGAAATTTAGTGAAGCTTATTTGATCATGTTTAACGAATAAGAAATGCAATACAATACATTTGCGAGTTGGTTATCCAGAACCTTGTAAGAGATATTGAGAATTTCAACATTACTCATGATCTTTTTAACTGTTGCCTCCATAGAAGATGCTTCTCGAAAAGCTGAAGCATGTTTGGAACTTTTTCCATGTATTTCTTGTTTTTACCATATATACAAGATTTGTACAAAATATCCAACTATCTGCTCGCTGCAGCTGGAAAGTTCTAACAATCACAACTTTTAATGCTGCAGCTGATACTCAAATTTGTAAAATGCTAGAATTATAATGATAATCAAACTATTATGATTGTTGGGACAACATTTAGATACCCTGCCCAGATACATTATGATCCAGAAACACATCTATCTTTGTCATTTATTTGTGTCATCTTCTATTCATTTGCTTTGTTGAATTTTTAGAGATAACATTCCTGCTTTATTCATTTATTCATGTTGCTGGTTTAGTTACTTGCAGCACTGTGATTGCACAAACTGTAATTTAGTAATGCAGGAAACACAAAGTTAACAAATTCAATTTGCAGTGGTTGAAATTTAAGTGAATTATCTTCCTTTCAATTTTCTTTTCATAGGAGTTTATGGTCACATATAGCTGGGTTTTATTTTTTGAGGAAGCTAAAGAACAGGTCTTGATCACAGTGGGTGTGTCAACATGGACAATTTCCTGGTTGGGCTGGGCTTGCCAAGAACTCCATTCTTTGAGCAGGTATGTAGTCATGCTGCCGTATGTTCTATTATTTTTGGGATGATAAATATAGCTACCTTATCCTTATACACTGATTACTGTATTTTGGTAAAATGATGTTTTTCTTGTATGTTATTTCACAAAAGAGAAGGATATCTTCAGTTAGTGTGCTTGTCACTTTAAGAAAATAACAAGTCAAAGCAATACTAGCTCAAATCTGGCAAATGAATTATTAACATGACGTTCAACAGTCAACTGTCTGATTATCTTGGGTGCGTCAATGTAATTCCTTTTTCTTCATGCTATATGTTGCAATTTTTATGCTAGCAGATTCTGCTAAAATGCATGACACTTTCTGCATTCAATATCCGTTTAACAAGTCTGTGTTACTTGGAATCATCTAAAATCTGAAATAACAAGTGGGTAAACATAAAGTAAATGGAAGTTTTCAAACTGATATTGGAAAGTGCTTCTTTATGTAGTTCTTGTTAACTAGGTTTGGAAGATATGATCACCTGAGTAATCCTCAACTGTTGCCAAACACTTTCATGTTGCTAGTAAAGAATTTATATATCTTTCTGTAGGTATTTTGCTTCTACGATGTGGAAAATCAAGGGTCAATAACATTCAGTGAGGTATGTTATTCTTTCTTTGTTGGTTGTAGGCAGCTAAATGTTCTTCCTCTAGTTCACTTCTGTACGGTATTATGAATACATCTATATTATATATGTGATTTACTGTTTTGATGGTTTGAATTCTTTTTCAATTGTATTTCTCACCTCCCAAATACACAGGGTTTCACCCTCAAATTTTCCATCTCCCATGTCATGAATCATATCTTCAATAATTTCCATGCTAAGCATTTTTCTTGATGTACCTTATGCTTTTAACAAGGCCTAACTTTTTGTAATATTTCTTTTATTTATTATTATTATGTATATCTATTTATTTGGCACAAGCCTAATGGTTAATAACTTGATTTTGCCAAGGGAATTATAAATAGATGGTTGAAAAAAGTTATACGAGATGGTGTAAATTTATCCTACAAATGATAGCATATATACAACTATTAGCAAAAAGTTAATGACCCTTTGAAGAGTTGTGATGTATATTAAATTTTAATTAATCTCACACACACATTATTAATTTGTTATAAAATATTTGTTGTTGGAATTTCTAAGTTTAACTCATTAGAAATTCTTCCGGTACTATGTTATTTATTTCTTCCTACTTGTTCAATAACTTAACAAGTTATTTACCATGTAAATACTGAAAATAAATATAAGTACAGTATCAACATCTACAGATCATTAACTGAAAGTAAACAAGCACACAAGTGACACCGTTATTTTTGGACTAATGTCCCCGGAAAAACCCAATGCGGGAAAACCGGTGTAGCTATTAAGACGGTTTTATTATCATGTAGTTTTCATAATACAACCATGGTGCCAGAAATGTCTCACCTAACAGAGAATGCCCTCGCAGTAGTACCTCTCACTTGGAGACAGATATTCCGGCTGATAAATCACCGGATGAACGATCCCACAACAACAATTGCAGTTTTTGCTACTTTGTGTCACTCTGATAGGGACTGCGTCACCCTATCCAGCTCACCAGCTCCCAGTCTGTCCCACGAAATCCTCCCAACACTGCCTCTAGGCCCTGTGTTAGCTCTGCTAGCCTCTGCATCAACTTCTGGAGCCTCTGCGTCAGCTCCTGAAGCCTCTGCGTCTCACACGCTGGCGTCTCTGGCTCTCCGCAACTCCTGACTGCCTCTGTGTAGTCTCCAGTTGCCTCTGCGTCAACCTCACTGGGCTCTGCGCTGTCTCTCTAGTACCAACTCTGCCTCTCTGCTATGTATTCATTGCTCGTCAGCTGCAACTCAGATCACTCACTCGATTTCCTTAGCAAACCCTGCCCCAGAAAATCGAATTCTTGATCTCTCTTGGTGTGTCCTCCAACTGATCCTCAAGCCTCCTCTTATACTTTTCTCATTGGTCCATCAACGGCTGAGATTAAATCTCTAATCAACGGCTAAGATTAGATTTGGCTTGATCCATGACTTTTGGACCCTTCTAACCCAATTTTATATTAATACCCATTAATATTTTATTTTTCGTAAGTTTAGATTTAGGAACTCCATTAAAAATATTGATTATTTTAATATCTCCCAAACCGTTTAGAATCTGCCCAAACCATTTCTGGGTCTTGGAGATCTCATGTGCTTTAGTCTCTCCACCAATTTTCATGGCTAAAGCACATCTGATGCTACCCCAAATCAACACTCCCTCTTAGCAAGGACTGTGCTCTAGTAATACTCCTCACTGAGTATCACCCTAATTATCCAGCATCGGTCCCTGTGTTGATGCTAGGCCTCCCTACCCAACATCTTTTGCACTGTTGCATCATGTACTGCTGCCCATGGCCCTGCCACTACCACTACTGCATTTGTACGACAACTCCCTTTGCATCCGTGTTGCTGCTGGTCCATATACCTAGCATTGCATCCCCTTCTCCTCATGCTGCATCGTGCTGCCCATAGCACTGCCACTGCTATCTGCTGCATTGCAACCCAGTTATTGAGAAGGAAGTAACTGATCCACCCAACTCTGACATCCCTGTCAGGCTAGAGACTCTCCCGATGCTGAAGCTCCCTCTGCCGCTAACAAGTGCTCCCTCTGCGCTGCTGCAACAACTCCATGCATCTCACACAGTTGCACACCTCTCTGTGCCATCCTGCACTGGTGCAACACTCCCATGCTTCTCGCACTATTGTAGCCTGTTGTCTCGGGACTCCTGCACTGTAGCACTCTGTCATCCGCATCCGTCTCTACCGACTTCTACTAGTCCTGTTACTCGTCTTCGGGGCTCCCATAGCAAGGTATAATCCAAGAGGTTGGGTACCTCAAGGATCCTGCCTCTCATCGCCTGTAGTCCATCTGACTACAACTCGATGTCACCCCACTTCCTCTCAAGTGGCACATGAGCACTCATGGCATAGTCGTCATCTATCTCGATTTCTTTCTCCGTCCTCGCTAGCGCTGCCTTGGTCTCAGAAGCCTCTCCCTTGCTCTTCTACCTGGGACACTGGTTCACAAAATGACCTAGTTCCCCACAATGGAAGCACTTGACCTTGGAGAGGTCCTTCTTCTTCCTCTTCTCTTGCTTTCCCGCTGATGCTAGAGCCGCATCCTCTTCTTTCTCCTTCTTGATTCTGACCCCTTTGCTGCTATTCCCCGCCTTGGTCACCCGTCTGATCTCTTCTTGACGAAGAGCCGCCCACAGTTCTTCCCAATCCGGAGGGCTCGTTCTGCCCAGTATGCTTTGGACGAATACCTCCCAATCCTCTGAGACTGCGTTCAATGCGGTCCTCACCATCAATTCCTGATCTGGTGTGGCCCCTATGGAAGTTAGCTAGTCATGGATCTCCTTCAATCGACCGAGGAAGACATCTATCTGCTCTCCCTTCTGCATCTGGTATGATCGCAATTGATTTTCAAGTAACATCTTCCTCTGCACGGAAGTATGTTGGTACAATTTCTTCAAGGCCTCCCACATCTCATTTGCTGTATCCTTTTTGGCAACATGCGGCACCACATGGTACTTGACCCCATCAAGGATGATGCACTTCGGCCTGGCCATTACTTCCTCATACTTCTCATTTTCAGCTGGGTCAACTGGGATCACTATAATTTTCAAGGCGAAGTCCTTGATGTTATATTTGTCTAGAATGGACAAGATCTTGGCCTTCTAGACTACGAAGTTGGATGCTCCGTCCAGTCTATCCTGATCTCTTAGTCCATTCTCTGCCATCTCTCTGCTGTTCTTTCAACTTCTCCGAGTCTCTCTACTTCCCTTCTGAAAGTTCTCGGTTTGACTCCCTTTGAGTCTTGATTTCCCTTCTGGAAGTCCCTCTGCCAATGTCGAGTTGGTTCACTTCGATCGTCTGTGCAACTGCAACACTGATCTAGATTCATTGGCTAGAAATCTGCCTCGGCAACAACTCCCTCAACCTTGGTCTTTCCCTGTTAGGTACTGTTATGACCACAATACCCCACCAACTTCGCTCCACAAATTTCCCACAGCCTCCTATGCCCCAGCAACCGAAGGTTTGAGTCTCTAGCTCTACATAATCCTGGCACTTGCAAAATCTGCACCTCTTAGCCATAGCGCCGATCCTTCTGGAATGAGAAAGATGATTGAGCACTGCGTAGGTCAGGTCTGCTCCTCTCTACCTTTGTGTTGATCCTCCTCCTGGCTCGAACTGATGACTCAGGCCCTCTGTGTCACCCCTTCCTTGCTGCTTCCTGCTAGGAACAACTTCTGTCACTCGGGACAACTATTTCTGCTGGTATTTCTCTGCTAGATGATGCTTTCAGTTATCCCAATCTGCAACCACACTCTGATACGATGTTGGAATTTCTAAGTTTAACTCGTTAGAAATTCTTCCTGTACTATCTGATTTATTTCTTTCTACTTGTTCAATTACTTAACAAGTTATTTACCATGTAAATATTGAAAATAAATACAAGTACAATATCAACATCTACAGATCAACAACAGAAAGTAAACAAGCACACAAGTGACATCGTTATTTTTGGACTAATGTCCACGGAAAAACCCAATGCGGAAAAACTGGTGCAGCTATTCAGAGGGTTTTATTATTATGTAGTTTTCAAAATACAATTAGGGTGCCAAAAATGGCTCACCCAACAGAGAATGCCCTCGGCAGTAGTACCTCTCACTCGGAGACAAATATTTCGGCTGATAAATCACCCGGATGAACGATCCCACAGTGACAATTGCAGTTTCTGCTGCTTTGCGTCACTCTGATAGGGACTGCGTCACCCTATCCAGCTTACCAACTCCCAGTTTGTCCCACAAAATCCTCCCTGCGCTGCCTCTAGGCCTTGCGTCAGTTGTGCTAGCCTCTGCATCAGCTTTTGGAGCCTTTGCGCAACTCCTGGACCCTCTGCGTCTCTGCGCAGCTCCTGGATGCCTCTGCGTAGCCTCCAACTGCCTCTGCGTCAACCTCACTGGGCTCTGCGCTGCCTCTCTGCTACCAACTCTGCCTCTCTGTTATGTATTCACTGCCCCTCAACTGCAACTCAGATCACTCACTCGATTTCCTCAGCAAACCCTGCCCCAGAAAATCGAATTCTTGATCCCTTGGTGTGTCCTCCAACTGACCCTCAAGCCTCCTCTTATACTTTTCACGTTGGTCCATCAACGGCCGAGATTAAATCTCTAATCAATGGCTAAGATTAGATTTGGCTTGATCCATGACTTTTGGACCCTTCTAATCCAGTTTTATATTAATACCCATTAATATTTTATTTTTCCTAAATTAAACTTAGGAAATCCATTAAATATTAATTATTTTAATATCTCCCAAACTGGTTAGAATCTGCCCAAACCATTTCTGGGTCTTGGAGATCTCATGTGCTTTAGCCTCTCCACCAATTTTCATGGCTAGAGCACATCTGATGCTAGCCCAAATTGACATTTATTACTATAGTGTTTTTATTATTTGGCATATAAGAAGTCACTTCTTCAAGAAATGCTTCAATCTCTCTGATTCAAAATTTCATGGGAGGAAGAATTTGTTATCAAGTGGGAACAATAAGGCGGTCTTATGTAGAGGATGAGTAAATCGTCATTTTGTTGTTGTTTGGGAAAGCAATTAGAGACATAAGAAGAGGAACAAAACTTTGAAGATTAAATTGTTAGCTTCTATGTTGCCAGGAAACGTGGGTGCAGGGACGGGGACGGGGACGGCATTTTTGGAAACTGGGTGCGTGGGTTCGCCGGGTAATATAATAATATTAAATTTTAATAATTAAAATTTATATAAATTTTAAATTTATAAATTTATAATATAATATATATGAAATTTGAATTTGTATATTTTTTCAACTTTAAACAAGAAAACTTTAATCATTTAAACATGCACATGCACATCATTGAACATTCAACATTTGTCATTAACATTGAAATTTCAAAATTAATCACCAAAAAACTGTTCATTGTTTAAACTTTACATATTAACATGAATCATGATATTAATATATGTCCATTGTCATACTACATTAGTACATTCAAAATTTGCCTTAAAAGTTTAAAACATCTTCAAACATGAACTAGGAAATTTTAAAATGCTAAAATAAAAATACTAAATAGGCTAATAGCTAAAGCCTAAGGAACAATGGCTTCCTCAAGCCATGTCTTCAACATCCATGTCATCAACATCACTTAGATCTTCAGCTAGCATGTTCTCCAGGTAGGAATCACTCTCATCTTCCGGCTCTTGCTCATCCATAGCAATTGGAGGTAGCTCAATAAGGCCATCTGGTTGTATCTCCTCGTCCACACATGATGCATCATCTATGTGTTGGTCCCATCTCTTGAAAGGACCCTCCTTGTACCCAGGGTCTTTTCGAGATATGAGACGAAGTGTGCTATGAATGTACACTAAGTTTTCTGCCTTCTTTGAGCCCAACCTATTTCTCTTTACTGAATGAATAAAGGCATACGTGCTCCAATTCCTCTCACAAGATGAAGAACTAGCTACCTGAAATATTACGGGGAGCCCATTAAATTAGTTATAAACTTATAATTTTAAAAATAAAAACTAAAACTAAAACTAAAATGAAAATTTAAAATTTAAAAATTAAAATTAATTTCCTATATTTAATTGAGAATTTTTCAAATTTTGAGTAAGATGAGGAACTACAAATTAGCTACCTGTCCAAGTAACCGTATGGCAAATTGCTGCAACTCAGGAGCATTAACACCATGAAGCCACCACCAATCAATTGGATCCTTCTTCTTGCGTCTATCTGCTAAAGATGCATGTGAACCAGAGACACCTCGGCCACGTGAAAATTGGGCAAACTGAGATCGTATGTCAGAGGCTTCTTCTGTATTACCATAAATTTTCTTGACAGCGTTCAAGAATCCTTTGAACACCTCTCTATCTTGGGATGGAGGCCTCCTTCCTGTTGTGGGATCATACCATTTTGGATTAACTGCATAAGCTGCCATATGAAGAGGGGTGTTCAGTTTATTCCAACGCCCATGTATAAACTCTTTCAGTTGTGGCCATAAAGTAGGATCCTTCCTATCTGTGATGGTTTGGATCCGCTCACACATGGAGTCCATGTTCTCATAAATCTCACCTAAACATGGACCATCTGTGTCTGCATAGCGGATCATATCACAAATTGGTTCTATAATTTCCACAACAAATTTGGCATCAACCCAAAAATGATCATTCAAAATCAACCTCTTCACCTCCAAAGCTACATCTGAGGTAGATAACCTCCACTGTTCCCACATGTCACTGACGACTGTGGCAGATAAAGCCTCCTTCATCTCCACAAGCCGCCTAAGTAAAATGTAGTAAGTTGCAAATCTGGTATCTGCTGGTTTAAGAAGCTCCATTTTTGCATACTTGCGGTAAATGGCTTGTGACTGATGATGGTTGCATATAAACATTTGAATTTTGCGGCCATTTTCAATTAATTCTTGAATCCATTCAATTTTGCCAATGTCCTTCAATGCATTATTCATAGCATGCACAGCACATGGTGTCCAAAAAATATGCCTGAGTACATCAAGGACAAAATTAAAATATTAATAAATCAAAATGTTTATGTAATCAAGGACTAAAGTTAAAAAATTTAAAAATGTAATTTATAATTATCATTTATGATTTAAGTAATTTAAATATAAGATAAATCAAACTTGAAAGTTGAAACTTGTCACTTACTTGTACTCCTTCTGAACCATTGTTCCTGCTGCTTTGCACACTGGAGCTGCATCAGTAATAACTTGAACAACATTGGATGGCCCCACCTCTGCTATGGCATCACATAATTGGTCTTTTAAGAACATAGCGTTCTTTTCTTGACCAGAACAATCAATCGCCCTGAGAAAATAAGGCCCAGACATGGAAGAGACAATGATGTTTATTAATGGACGATTCCTACAATCAGTCCATCCATCCATGACAATGGAGCATCCATCTACACTCCAAGATGCCTTCAAGGGTGCCATTGCCCTCTCAAGACGGGCTTTCTCCTTGTCCACCAATACAGTTCGAAGCTTTTCATAACCAGGAGCTTTATACCCTTGAGGTCCATCATTGATAGCACGAACCATTTGCTCAAAATATGGGGAACGAGCTGCATTAAAGGGAATGCCACATGCAAGAAAAAATCTTGCTATTGCAAGATCAACACCCTCCCTACCTTTCACATCAAACATGTCATAAAGGCCACCAAGTTTAGGCTTCTTGTGTGCTTGAGTGGTAGTGCTTTTTGATGCTCTTGTTGACACTGACACATGCTCATCACCAGTTTCAACTTCATCATCAAATGGTAATTCTTCTTCATTTGAATCATCATTTTCAGTCACATTGTGAGATGGCCTAGAGATCTCTTTGCTTGCCTTACCATCAGCCTTTTGTTGCTCTTTTTGTGCACTAGGGAGTCTAGTGGGATCATTTGGGTCTCCAGTGCAAGCATCAACACCCTTCCTTGCTATCTGCATAAAATGAGCTTTAACTCTGGTATAGCTCCCTTTCCATTCAAGCTGACATAAAGTGCATTTTATTGTTGCTGTCCCCCCAACACCTTTTGGAGGTTTTTGCCTATCCACATTTCCACAGTGGATATTGTGGACTTGCTGAAGACATTTTTTATTTTGCAAATTTTGGAAGACAATTTGAATCTGTTTAACAAAATTCAAAGTAAAAGTTATTATTATTAATAGATCATTAGATGTTAAAACTTAAAACTTAAAAGTTAAAACTTAATAATATATATTAATGAGAGTCTGAGAGACTAAGCTATATTTTATGACAGGCTACAGCCTACAGCATAACATTCTTTTGAATCTTTTGAATTTTCTGTGTAACCATGACACTATGACAGGCACAGCTATGTGAGAGAGCTCAAGGCTACTAACGAATGAGATATGTGTAAATTAGAAGTTAGAACAAGTAACTGGACAATGGAACAGTATGCTGCAACTGTGTCGTTGATTTAAAGTTTAAACAATATGAATATTCAATAAAACAATAATATGATGACTGAGATTTCTTTACATGAAACTAACAAAAGAATTTCAATTTCATACTGAAGGGAATAAAGGGATCACCTGCTGCACTTCAATTGTTGAGTTTTAGCACGGTTTGGTCTTCTAGAGGTTATATTTTTCTTTGGTATGTGACATCACTGACTTATAAATTGGGCAGAATGAGGCTTTGAATGGTGGAGGAACTTTATTTGTTAAAAGTTAAAACTTAATAACCTTTTTAGTTGGCTTCCGTTCTTACAGTTTCTACAATTCAAGCATTTTTATATTTGTAAATTGAACAAGTATCATAGTAAGTTACTAACTTACTACTATCTCATATCCATCTAACCCCAGGTCTGATTTCTGCATGATAGGCATCAGTCCCAAATTGTCCTTTTTAATTGGCTTCTGTTCTTAAATTCTCTACGACTCAAGCATTTCTGTATTTGTAAATTTAACAAGTCTCATGGTAGGATACTAGTATCTCAGATCCATCTAAGGCCGTGTCTGATTTCTGCCTAATAGGCATCAGTCCCAATGTTTTCTATCTACAACTCATCCACTATCTGATGAACTTTGATCTTTTTCTTGATGGTTGTTACTGCAATTAACCACGTTGTCTTTGACTGTAAGATTCACTTAACGTTGAATTTAGGTTCTAGTTTGTAAGATCGGGCCTTATGAGTGATGGAATTAACAGGATGGGCAACTTGGCAGTATCCTTGTTTCATCTCTTTTTCTTTTGGTGGGTTATTGAAGCACCACTAGTGTTTCATTGAGGGAAACTGTAGTTCTTGTCCAGTCATCAGGATTTTGCATTGTTACTAGGGGAGATACACTTTTTGTCTTGTATTGTAGGATTTTCATAGAGACTCCCGCAATACTTGATGCAGAGCAGTTATATTCTTTTTGTTCCTGAACAGGCATCCGTTCCTTCCTTTCTCAGGCGACGGGGGCTAGAAGACGACATTATTTGCATGATCTCTAATCGGGCCAGAGTGATGGGAGGTCTCGTAGATGTTTCAATCTGAAATATAAATGTACTCATGGATGCCAAACTGTTCTCATAACGTACAGTAAAATTAAAACAGTAAATTTTAAAACAGCGTGTAAATACCTGCAGCCTGCGTGTAAATCACTGGTATCAGGTATGTCACGGTGCTCTGCCGGTATCAGTCTGCAAGTTAAATGAAATCACTGGACTCACGATGCTCACGGACTCACGGTGCTCTGCCGCCAAGACTCTGCTCTGCTCTCTGCTTGGTACTTGCGTAAACTTCAAATGACGAGTTAAAACTTAAAAGTTAAGTCATAAACTCTAAAGATTTAGGGTTTTATTTTTTACTTTTGTTATAAATTTAAAATTATTTTTAATTTTTAAATTTCAATAAAAAAATTTATTTGAAAATTAAATTTTTAAATTTTAATTTTTAATATAGTTTTTAATTTTTAATGAAGAACCCGAAGAACCCATGTGAAGAACCCACGTGAAGAACCCAAAGAACCCGAAGAACCCGTCCTGAAGAACCCGAAGAACCCGAAGAACCCAAGAACCCAAGTACCCGAAGAACCCAAGAACCCAAGAACCCGTCAAAGGAAAAGAACCTGAATTTTTTTTTTGAAGAACCCGGTTCTTCATAGAAGAACCCGGTTCTTCTGGGTGCGTCTGGGAAGAACCCGTACCCGAATCCGGTACTTGGGTGCGGGAACCCGGGACGGGTACGCGAACCCCACCCCCGGGTGCGGGTACCCGTGCAACACAGGTTAGCTTAGTAAATTTATCCATGTTCTGAAAGACAAGCGAAAGAAGTTGGACTCGACAAGCATCAAGGAAATATTTGTTGGTTATAGTCTTTCCTCAAAAGAATATAGAATTTACATAAAGGAGGGAAGATACATTGTGTTAGGGTCCTATAATAATAGGATTCATAATTTTGAATTAGCTATGGTTAGTCTTGTAATATTGTACATACTTTTGCTTTCTACAAAATGTTTTCCCATATTAAAAATAAAAAATGTAAAGAGGGTGAAGTCTTAAAAGAATAATCAAGGGACCAAAAGAAAGAAAAAGATCAAAAAGATATAAAATATGAACCCCAAAAAGAGATAATAATAGATCATGAAAATGTGCAAATTCAAATGCCACTCCTTTTTACTTTACTTTGCAAAACAATATTGTGTGCAGATTGTCAAAAATGTCGCAATCCATGATGGTCAAATAGTTTCAACTTGATTCATTCTTGTTTTAAATTTCATGTTAATAGATGGAGAATAAAGATCTAGCCAAATTGTTTAATCTTGGCAGATTAGTAGATAGGTAGAGAATAATAATGAGCTCATTAGTTTAATCTGAGCCATTGGAAGTTACAAGGTTAGAATTAGATAGTTTGTTTATCAAAGAAAAGAAATAAAGGGTTAGCAAGCTCAAATGCACCCAATGAATGAAGAGAAAATGCTAGGGTAAAAAATATGGTAGGTAGAAGAAGTTTTGCAAGTGCAGAAGGTTGTTAAGTCAAAAGCACCTTCATCATGCTTAATCCTATGTTTCATGTGCAGGAGGAATTGTCAAAGAGAAAGGACATTCACTAAAGCTTATTTACTAATTTCCCCTCATTTCACTAGACCCCCACATACTTAGTTTATTAATTTCCCCTCATTATCCCTTCATTACTTTTCATCTCTTAATGTTGTCCCCTTTTTGGTTCTAAAACACCCCTTTCCTCTTCATTTCCCCTTGTAAAAACCCTTTCCCTTCATTTTGACCTTTTTTCCCTTTGATTCACACATTTTCCTACACATTACCCTTTAAAAAATCATTCCCCCTTCCCAAAACTCCTTTCCGTAGTGTGAAACCCATTCGCATCACAAATAATACTCCCCCCCAATTAATTTCCCTTTTTCCTTAAAAACCCACTAATCCCCTTTATCCTAAGTTATTTCCTAAGTTATACTCTCGCTTTATGTATTTAAAGTCCCCCACGTTATAATTCCCCGACACCCTTTTAACTCACCAAACCTTGGTGTATAGTTAAAACCTCCGCCGTATAACCCATAGTCTCCACCCCTTATTAAGCCATTGCTTATATTAAAATCCCGTGATTACTTTTTAATTAATTACATTTCATTGTAATTAAAACCCGACCCCACTCCCCAGCTCCACCCTCGCAACTCCGCCATGTGATAGCCCTCCGATCTCCCACCTCCAGATCCAACGACACATATCCATATCTCACAGTTTCATCATCTGACAGTTAAAGGTCCAAAAGCATGCGAGATTCACGGTTTTGGCCGAGCACTGTTTTGCTACGTGGTGGCACTAGGTTATATCACGTTCTCGTGAAAAATACCGCCCTCCACCCGAAAGTGGTGCGATATGGCATAAAACCGCCTCCCCGCGTAAAAGAAAACTACCCACTGTTCATTTATCAAATCTCGCGCCAAAATGTGACCGTTGCTGGTTAAAAGGCCGAAAAGCCCCCTTTTACTCTTTTCACTCATTTTTGTTGCAAAAACCTCTGTTAACCAATTCTGAAACCTTGAACCTTTGCGCAATCATTTTAACCAACTTTTGCAACCATAGGACGCTGCGGACACCAAATTGAAGCAACAAATAGACAATTGAAGCCTCAAAAACCTCTGCTGCTACCACAGAACCCTGTCTGCGCACCAAATCGTCATTTTCTAGGTATTCTTGAAAGAACCAGAACGACCCTGTAATTTAAGCTATGCACAATAATTTTTTTTTGTAGGCAAAGGTGTTACTCTTTTCTTTCTATTTCTTCAAATAAAAAATGTACATCAAAATGGGTGAAGCCTTCCACTCGCCCACTTGGGGAAACCGAGTGGTTTAGCCACCTGAAGTTCTTAACCGCTGACCAAAAATAAAAGGACCATAGTCTATTTATCCAAGCTAAATACACTAGACAGTCTTTCAAGTTTCTGATTCTACTGACATGCATATAACTGCTGTCTATCTCTAAACTTTGAACCTTGCTTACCTTATCTATATTATGCATATTCATCAAAAGGAAAACATAACTAAAATTACTCAGCTGCTGCCTCTGGACGCTGGGTAGTCTCCTTGTTGCCCTGCTGCTGCCCTTCTTTTAGCATCTGCTGAATCTCGTCCAGCTTTTTCTCCTGCATCTCCAAAGTGATCTGAATAATGCGAAGCTCCCTCCTCAAATTTGGGACTCCCTGCGCCAATTCTGCCATCTCAGTTGCTGCTTGCTCCAGGGCCTTAGCCAATAACCTCTTCATTACCCAGTAGATATGGAGGGACTGTTTAAACATTGACATTCTGCCTCTAGTGTTGCCAGGATCATGGATAAGAAATTCCCAGTCTTCCATCTCAGAATCCGACTGAGCTTGAATGGCTTCCTCCTCCATGTTCTGAATAATTCTCCTAATTCTGGGGCATGTGTTTTGAGTATAAGCCCTCTCAGCTTGCTGGACTTTCTTCTCCATCGTCTGTCTCATCCTTCTTCCTGGTCTCCTCCTCTGTTCGCGTCTTCCTCCCCTTACTCCTCGGGCTCTGTTCGCTCCGCTACCTCTCCAATTGTTTGGTTCCGGCTCGCTTTCCGCTTGCATGTTTTTCGGCTGACGACCTCTGTGCATAACCCTTCCTCCTCGCCGGCTCCGCTGATCATCACTGATTTGCTGCTGCTCCCATTCATCTTCGCTTCTGTTTCACATCCTGTCTGCATCCTCCTCAGAGTCGTCGAAGATCTCGTATATCTCTTCCACTTTCTCCTCTTTCATAACCTCTTTGCCTTTCCTGTCTCTTTCTCTGCCGCGCTCAGCTTCCATTTCTTCGGCAATCTTAGCTCGCTTCCTGGTCCCATAGTATAGCTCGCCGGGAATCGGTTTTGCTTCTCTCTGGAACTACTCGCCGTCCCTGCTCCTCCTATCCCTCTGTGGGTTTCAATGACTTTCTTCCGCTGCCGAGTCCCTTGCTGCGAGCCTTTATAGATCTTCCTGCCCCGCTCCTCCTACCTATCCGCTTATCCTTTCGCTGCCATCTGTTAATTCGGCCTTCGCCTTTCCTATCAACTGTCCTGTTAGTTTGATTTCCATTTATGGACTCTAACATATCCATTCTTCCTCTTCGCCGATTCGTAACTTTGATTGGATTGCTATAAGGTTGATTTTTCCTCTCTGTTTTCGCACATTTCAGTTTTATTCCTGCATGGTGATCTATGATATCTTCCCTAAGCCATTTCTGACAATCATTAAATGTCTGAGCCTGTTTCTCCATATCACCTGTCTGTCGCACGAATACTAAGATTCGCGTGTGTAACCTATTCATTATTTTCCTTCGATGCTTGGTCATGGTCATTATTGATAATATTGGCCAGCTCCTCCCATTCTCCGCTGGGTCGTACCGTCCTCCACTGGCTGTCGACCTTGCCATCTCGACCTCTGCAGCGCCAGTTCGCGAGGAAATCCGCCGCTCAATTTCCATTCCTTTTCACATGATTAAAAATCTTGTATTCAACTCCTTTCAACAATTCCGCTATCTCTTGGATGATCCCAGCCGTTCGCCAACTGTTGGTGACCTGTTCCCAATTCTTTCCATTGTTTAGCTTCTTTAAGATTTCAATTGCCATCTGAGAGTCCCCCTCAATCTCCAGATTTTTGTAGCCATTGCGGATCGCAATTCTCAGCCCTTGGTGAACTGCCCATAACTCAGCCTCATTGTTTGTCATCTCTCCACCCCACTCTGCATAGATCCACCTGGTGTTTTCCTGGTTATCGCGGAAGATTCTTCCGAATCCAGCATTACCTAGGTTCCCCTTCGACGCCCCGTCGAAGTTTAATTTTATAAAATTATTTTTGGGGTATACGAACTTGTCCTGGCTCTGATGTCTTGCATTAATCCTCTCCGACTGTTTATTATGGACCATTTCATATTTTAGATTTAGATTTTTGAGAGTTTGCTCCTCACCCTGATCTGTTTTCTAGGCTTCCATATCCCACTTTTCGACCAAGATAGTTTCTCTAGTTAGGTTCACTACCCTTTTCCAGATTTTTTTCCGAATTCTTAACTTTATTTTGGAAAATTCTGCGGTTTCGTTCTTTCCACACCATCCAAAGAACAAAACCTGCTATGAGATCCCAGGCTCTCCGAACAACTCTACATTGGAATTTCTCTTTCTGCCACAGGAAAATTACTTTATTTGTTTCTTTCGGATACTTTTCAGGTTTGCGGAATAACCTCCCTACTTCCCTCCATAAATTCCTGGTATATCCACAATTGATTAATAGATGTTCTTGTGTTTCCGTTTCTCTGTTGCACAGATAACATCTTGAAGGCCCACTGAAGCCTTTCTTTTGAAGCTTATCCCATGTCAGGATCTTATGTTTGGCTACCAACCATGCGAAAATGGTAATTTTCGGCCACCAGTTTTTACCCCAAAAACCTTTCCAGTCTTGATTTCTTTCCGTGACTTCCTGTTGATCTGCCAGGTAGTATGCCTCTTTGACTGTGAAGGTTCCCTTCGTTGATTTCCCCCATCTAATGATATCCTTCCCTATTCTCGCCTTTACTTTCCTGGATTCAACTTCTTTCATAAAATCCTCCTGTTGTTCCTGATCTGTCTCTATGCCCCAATCCTCCAGTGGTGTCCATTTCTGCCATATCCCATCCAGTTCATTTTCTTTCCAATAGTCCTTGACATATATGTGGTTATCACCTATTTTGTTTTGTATGCTCTATATTCTTTGGATGCTGCTCATTTTCTCCCTTTGATGCCAGTTCTCATCCCAAAATTTGGCTTCCCCTCCACCTCTGATTTCCCAGAAAACATTTTTCCCTACTATGTCTTGATTTTGGCTAGCTAACTCCCAAATTGTCGATCCCTTCGGGGTTTCCTGCATGCGGTAGATAGCCTCCGTTGAGTGTGGCATATTGTACTTGTGTCTCCATAATTGCTTCCATAAGTCGTTACCCCCTCTCATCCATCGCCACCAGAGTTTTGCACCGAGAATTTTATTGAGTTTACCCGGATCTCGTAGGCCCAAACCTCCCTCCTCCTTACGTTTTGTCAGATGCTTCCAGGAGACTAATGCCCACTTCTTCTGATGGGATGAACCTCCCCAAATGAACTTCCTCAGAATTTCTCTGATCTTGGTACAAACCCCTTGAGGTACTGCCATAATCGAGAGAGGATATATGGGGATTGCTTGTAGTACAGATTTAACCAGGACAATCCTTCCAGCGATGTTTAAGGTTCTGAAAGTCCAGTTAGCCACTCTATTTTTTAATTTCTCTAAGATTCCCTACCAATTCTTCAATCTCTTAGAGTTATAGTCCAGTACATTTCCCAAATATTTCGTTGGGAGATCCCCTTGCTTGAAGCCTAGCATCTTGGTCAGGTGTCTTTTAACTGTCTCCACCGTATTAAATATAAAGGTGCAGGATTTTTCCTTGTTAATTTCCATCCCAGAAGCCTCCGCAAATAAGTCTAGAGCCTTTTTTAGATTTCTCACTTCCCTTACAGTTGGTTCCCCAAACAGCATAATGGCGTCAACGAATTGTTGGTGAGTTATTGGCAGTTCATTACCCCACAACCTTAGCCCTTTGATGTTGTCAGTTATTCTTTCTTGCTTAAGATACCTACCCAAGCCTTCTGCAGCAAGAATAAACATGAAAGGAGATATGGGATCGCCTTGTCTTATTCCTCTGGAAGCCTTAAAGGTTTTTGAGGGAGTTCCATTAACTAATATTGAGAAATTGGGGGTTGATATACAGCTGAGAACCCACTTTATCCATCTGTTGCTAAACCCGAAGCTTCCCAGAATTTCTTCTAAGTATTGCCAATTAATTCTATCATAAGCTTTCGACAAATCTAGTTTTATCATCATTCCTTTTTGTTTCTTAGTCTTCATAGAGTGGATTACTCCTTGAGTAACCACTAACCCATCTAGAATTTGTCGTCCTTCCACGAAGCCAGTTTGTTCAGGGGATATCAGCTTCTCTAACAGAGGTTTTAGCCTTTTAGCCATTAGAGAGGAGATTATTTTGTAAATCACATTGCAGAGGGCAATGGGTCTAAAACCCTTAGCATCCTCTGAATTATCATTTTTAGGGATCAAGGTGAAAAAAGTAGAGTTAAGAGCAGGCCATACCTTTTGGTTCATCCGAGATTCTTCTATCAATTCCAGAATTTCCTTTCCCATAAAATGCCAACCCGCTTGATAGAAATCAACCGTAAAGCCGTCCGGACCAGGGGCAGTTCCTTTCTTCATGCTCATCACCACTTCCTCCACCTCTTCCAGACTAGCCGCTCTCATTAAGGCTCTATTCTGGTCATCAGTTACCATCCTGGGGATGGCCATACAGATTTGCCTAATCGCTGCAGATCTGTCCAGTTGAGATTCAGTCAGTATTCCTTTGTGATAATCCATCAGCACTTTTTCAATCCCTTCCTGTTCAACAATCCTCTCTCCGTTCTCATTATTGATAGAAAATATTATGTTCCTCTGTCGATGGTGAACCATTGCTTGGTGGAAAAATCGGGTGTTCCTCTCCCCTTCCCTGAGCCATTTTATTCTGGATTTCTGCCTCCATAAAACTTCTTCCCGCTTTCTCCTCTCTTCCAGTTTTCCTAATATTATTCCTTCTTTTTCGCTACTTTCCTCTGTTTTTCCTTCATTTATTATCCTTTGCTGCAACGCTTCCATTTCTTCTTCCAGTTTTTGTTTCTCCTCCATAATGTTTCCAAATTCTTCCTTATTCCACTTTTTTATCCTCCCTTTTAGCTCCTTCAGTTTGAGTTGGAAGGTATGCATTTTACCTCTTCCCTGAGCTGTGCTTTGCCTCCACCAGTCCTCCATCTTACCTACAAAGTCCGGGTGTCTAAGCCAAAAAGCTTCAAATCTGAAAGGCTTTTTGCCGAGATTAGCCTTAATATCCACTTCCAGTCTGATCGGCCAATGGTCAGAACCAAGAGATGGCATGATCTTTGCTTCTATAAATACATCTCTATTCATTATTGTTTCTGATACTAGAAATCGATCCAATCTGGAGGCTATCTGGTTCTTACCCCCTCTCCTATTATTCCATGTGTAGATCCCATTGATAGTTGATATGTCAACCAGTCTCAAGCCTGCTATCATATCATTAAATAATTCCATACTTTGGTCTGTTTTCCTTATGCCTCCCTTTTTCTCTTTTAGGGACCGGATTGCATTAAAATCACCTCCTACTATCAAGGCTGTCTCCGGATAAAGTTTCCGAGTTGTTTGCAGATTCTTAAAAAAGATTTCTCTATCTCCTGGAGTATTTGGACCATACACTCCTGAAATTATTACCTTCTCCTTTGTCCCTGCTATTCTTCCTGAACCTGTAAGGATTCGAGACATACTGGTCCAGCTCTCAAAAATTATTTCATTTGGATTCCACAGTATTGCAATGCCTCCAGTTGAGCCAATTGCATCCTGTCCCATGACTTCGTATTGGAGTTTACTATTTTTGATTATTCCTTCCATCTGTTGCATGGTAATTTTTGTTTCTTGTAGAATCATAATACTTGGTCTTTCTTTTTTTAGTTTCTCCTTCATATATCTCTGCTTACCCTTGCTGTTCAGCCCCCTAATGTTCCAGCTGATAATAATCATTTAAAACTCTTGGAGGGGTAGGAAAATACCTCAGATAGAGGTATCACTTTACCTGAGTTTATCAAAATTTCACCAACGGTTTGAATCGTTTCATTCATTGTTTTTCTTCCTCTTTTCCTGCTGCTTTTGCCAGACCCGCCTATTCCAAGTTGTTCTTTCCCTTGTTCTCCTGCTGTAGCATCTTGATTATCCATATTCACCCTATTTCTTTCTTTATACTTCTGAAAAGCCTCCTTATATATTTGTTTTTGTCGGTCTGGGATGAATCTTTCATCCACGTTTTTCCATTCCTAGATTAATTGTCTCATAATTCTTTCTTCCTCTGCCTCATTTTCCTGTTGACTCTCCGTCTCCATTTGTTTCTGGTTAGTTTGTAATTCTATTTTTTCGGCTGATTCTTCTTTGCTCGTTTCTCCTTGTTCTGCCACTTTTTCTCCTGTTTCCTGAAAAATTTCCATGGGTTCATTTTCTAGGTCTTCACCCTCAATCACATTGTCTTCTTCTTCTTCATTGCTATTCTGTAGTATTTTAAACTTGTTCTGGCTTTCAATGCTTGGTGATTTTGTTTGTATCTGCACTCTTGTTCCTTCTCTGTTTGGTTTCTTTTTTCTGTTAACCTGTTGGAAGCCTTTATCTGTCTCCTCCGTTCTCTCTGCTTCCTTATGATGTTCTTCTTTTTTCCTTATGTAATCTTCCTCTTTGTTTAGATGGCATTGCCTGACTAAGTGGCCGTATTCATGGCACCGTCTGCACCTGAAAGGGATATGCTCATAGTCTAATGGCTGTTGCCAAACTGAGTCATGGTATTCCAACTCTATATGTTCCGGGAGAGGTTCAGCTATATTCATGTAAACACAAATCCTTGCATAAGAAGTATACTTACCTCTCTTTGTTGTGTCTGCTACCTTGACAAAGGCATCGATTGTGTTGCCGATCCCTTCCAAAATTTCAGGGTTCCAAAATTCCACTGGTAATCCAAAAAATCTGACCCAGATCGGGGCTTCCTGCATATTTTCGTTGTCAGGATTGTATCTTTCTTCCCAGAATTTCATGAACATGCCTGCATTATTCATGAAATATGGCCCTTCCTCAAAAACCCTCTCTTTATCCTCCAGATTTGCGAATATAGCAGTGAAAAATCCCTTGCTTCCAGTTTCAATTCTATATGTCCTTTTGGTTTCCATCTTTGATAGATCCACCTGTATATTTCTCTTTCATTAGGCCAGTACCCTACAAACTTACAGATCAGGGCATGGTCTTTCATATAGCTGTTGTATTCCTCCAGCATATTGTTGGGTATTACATATCTGAGTTTCTTGTTTGCCCTCGGTAAACATTTTCCTCCTGTCTTCATTTGCCACAGTTTACCCATCACTGGTGCTTCCTTATTATTCGCCCTAGCCTCATTCTGGATGCCACTGCCACTTGCCTCTCCTGCAACTATATTTTTAAAGGAGGGGATCTCTCCCCTCCCCTGCTGATTCTCCATTTTTGCCCTCAGCACTCGCTGTTTTGAGGATCTACAGCGCCTGCGTGAGGGTTAAATTCTTCTCCGTTCCGCTCCGCTTCCCCTGCACTGGCCCTTGTCCTCGATTCGTCCAGCCCGCCCTGCTATTCCGCCTGCCAGGTCTGCAAACCCTAGCTCGCTGCTCGCCGCATTCTCTGCTCGCTCCCGCTCAGCAAATTCTCTCAAATTTTCAAGATGTTTTTCGAATAAGATGCCAGCTATGCACAATAATTATTAAAAGGTTAATTAATTAAATTAATTAAAAAACCTTGCTAGAGTGAAGAAAACCTTATTGTGCATCCAAAAGCCCTTTTCTACAGAATGTAATTACCCTCCTCATTGTTCCAGAGCTTCTGACCTTACTTCTAAAGCCAGCGAAAAAGTAATTCAGTTGAATTGACCAAATTATGGCTTCCCAAAGCACTCTGGATGTAAGACCCCTGCAAACCCCTGTTAGGATATTTCGACACATAGGAAATAGTTAAGTATAACTTGGTCTAGTATAGAGTTAGGTAAAGTGTGTTTCTTTACTATGTACTTTGTAACTTAAAATCTGACCTCAACACGAAATGTAGTGATCCGATGCACTCCTCACGGTATTCCGCAGTGATCGTGGCTTCAAACCCGATGGTCCATGTCTCTATTTAAAGGCATGGAGGTATTTGAGGTAACTGTTCATAAGAAGCTTATGTAAATTTTTCTTCTTCTATTAAAATTGCCTGAGTGGCCGGTTGCTCAGCCGTGGATGTCCTCTTTGGGTTTTAACCACACATCAAAAATACTGGTGTATTGATCTGTGATCTGTTTGTGAGCGGTGTCCTTTGGTGTTTTGTCTGAGGAACTTACCCTGTAAATTCCTACATGGTATTAGAGCTATTTGAGGGCCGTGTCCGTTGGTGATCCAAATCTGAAGTTGGTAGAACTGCGTCCGACTGCCATTTCCTAGATCTGCTGTTTCTGACTGCTTTCGGGCCGAGAGGACTGCTCTGTTGTGTTAGGAGCATCTGTTCCAGTGAGGAAGCCCTTTCGTTTCACGCGAAAAGGTTTCTGGTAGCCCTAGCTTCGTCATTTTTAAGATCTGGAGGTATACAATGTTTTTTTGTAGTTTCTAGTTATTTTCTCTCTTTTTATTATTTCGGTTTATTTAGCTTCCTTTTTATTATCGGATCTATACCTTTCATTTCTGTGTATGCTCTTTGCCCCGCGACTCTGTGTGATCTGGGCAAATCAGAAATAGAAAGGAAGGATTTTTCTCATGCGTAGGAACTCCATTAAAAATATTAATTATTTTAATAAAATACAATTTGGGTGGAATTTCACCAAACGGTTTTTGGGTTCTTTAGAACTCATGTGCCTTAGCCCCTCCATCAATTTCAAGGCTAGAGCGCTTCCGATGCTACCAAAAACTAACAGGGACCATAGCACTACTGATGGACGCATCGTGTACCGCCATACTCCCTATGTCTAGGATGCATGGTGTTCAACAACTTGATTGGGGATCAAGTTTGATTGAAGTTCTACCTCTGGACTGACTTTTGTCAGTGGAGAGTGGTAAGGTCTTGTGATTCACTCTCGATTGATTCTTCTTCATTATTCATATCATGTTGGAATTTCTAAGTCTAACTGTTAGAAACCCTTCATGTACTTTTTGATTTATTTCTTCCTACTTGTTTTGATTAATTAACAAGTTATTTACCATGTAAATACTGAAAATAAATACAAGTACATGCTCAACACATTACAGATCATCAACTGAAAGAAACGAAACAAGCACACACGTGACACCATTGTTTTTGGACTAATGGTCCTGGAAAACCCCAATGCGGGAAAACCCCAATGCGGGAAAACCAGTGCAGCTATCTAAGGGTTTTAATTATTAAGCAGTTTCAGAATACAATTTGGGTGCCAAAACCAGCTCACCCAACAGAGAATAATCTTGACAGTAGTACCTCTCTACTCGGAAACAGATATTCCCGCTAAAACCCCGGATAAACACTCTGGCACCTCCTAGCTCCAATCTGTCCCACGAATACCCCAGCGTCTACCTCTAGGGACTGCATTAGCCCTTCCTGGCCCAGCGTCAGCCCAATAACCCCTGCATCAACCTCTGGAGGCACTGCGTCAGCCTCTAGAGCCTCTGCGTCACCCACCCTGGCTCTCTAAGGCACTGCGCAGCTCTTGGCTGCCTCTGCATGAGCCCTAGTTAGCTCTGCGTGGCCTCTAGATGGCTCTGCGTTCCTCTCTGTCGACTTCCGCATTGATTCTCCCAGTGCCCTCTCTGCCTCTCTGCTTCTATATTCATTGCCCCTCAGCTGCAACTCTGATCACTCTTTCGACTTTCTCAGCAAACCCTGCCCTAGAAAATTGAAATCTTGATCAACTCGGTGTGTTCTCCAAGTGATCCTCAAGCCTCCTCTTATACTTTTCTCGTTGACAAATCAACGGCCGAGATTAAGTCCCTAATCAACGACTAAGATTAGATTTGTCTTGATCCATGACTTTTGGACCATTCTAACACAGTTTTATATTAATTCACATTAATATTTTATTTTCCCTAAGTTTAGACTTAGGGACTCCATTAAAAATATTAATTATTTTAATATTTCCCAAACTGTTTAGAATCTGCTCAAACACTTTCTGGGTATTGGAGATCTCATGTGCCTTAGCCTTTCCACCAATTTTCGTGGCTAGAGCACATCCATTGCTACCCCAAATCAACATATCAATGTTCAACAAAGCAGACATGAAATGAGATACAGAGATGGTACATGACAACATGATGGCATGATGATCGATGGAATGGGAGGTGGAATTCTCCTTAGAGGGAGTGTTAAAATTGGCAACTAGGGCCAAATTCCACCTTAGGACAATTCATTTGATGGAGATGATGATTGCATTAAATTCCTCTTTTCTTGAGGACCAAAATTGATATAAAGATCATTCAATTTGGACAAGCAAAAGTGTGTTTTTGAATTTATGGCCACACATGTGCCAATTGTTTAGTCGGCCACATCATCATGTAGGCTCATGAAGCCCAATGGACGTGACTCTTCACCCTCAACGATTTGTATAAATACAAGTGCCCTCTCACCTGATTTGGCATCATCATCACACACATTTCTTCTCTCTCCTTCTCTCATTGGTTCGTACAACTATTGGGCAGATCTCTCTCTCACACGTGTGGCATAAGGATGAATTTTTTGGCCAAATGACAGGGCCGAATTTCAAGATGGTTGCAGGAGTTTGACCAGCGTTGATCGAGCACATTGACTTATCCTTTGACTGTGATTTTTGTGGGAAAATTTAGTTTTTGCAGGCCGTACAGTTTGGCACAAGAACCAGGAATTTCTGGGCACTTTGACCACAGGGCTGACTGTAATTGACCCCAATTTTCATCACTGTTTTGGGCTGAATTTGACCACCTTATTAGGCCGAGTTTGACTGGGTATGACCAAGCTCCAAAGAGGAAGATTTGTTGCTGCGTTGACCATCTTTGACTTTCTGGTTAGGGCTGAATTTGACTGCAGATTTGACAACGTTGTTTTGACTTGGATTTGGCAAGTCAACTTTGACCTTTTGTACTTTCACTCTCTGCTGAAAATTTTGATAATAATAATAAGAAGAATTGATCAAAGTGTTTTCCCCACATTGGGGTTTTTCCTTGGCATCCGCCAAATCTGGTTCCTCTTGTCTTGGCTTGTCTTCTTCATTTTATTTTATGTTCTATCTATAGTCACTGTCAATGTGATTACTATTGGAAAACTAAATTGAAATTGTCATTGCGCTGCTAAAGGAACATTGAAGTAATTGCGTTAAGCATAGAACATACCATTGTTAACTAAAATTAACAATGAATCACTGAAATGAATCCTCCAAGGAAAGCCATCCACATCTCTTCTTCTTGTTCAACAAATACACTTAGGGTTTCATCATAAACCCTAATATCAAATGTCTAAGGGATGAAACATTAACCCCAGACTTCAAGATGCTCCAAGACCATGAAACCCTAGAAACTTCAAGAGGGGGAGAGAGAGAGAAGAATAGTAAAAATGAAGAGCCAAGAGAGAGAAGATGACTAATGCACACTCCTCTATGGTTTGTTGTATTCTCTCCCTGGATGGTTAGTGTATTTATGGATTGGAGTATATTAATCCTAAGAACCTAGTGGTATGGTGGTCATGGATAAAGCTACTGAATAACTTTATCTACACATGCTAGTTTAAAATACAACTTGTTGTTACCTTTGTGTAGTATTTTCGTATTTGCTGATTACAACAACGTTGTGAAGCTAGTTAGTCATTGTTTGAAAGTGTACATGTTTAGGACTTTTCTTAATCTCACATTATTTATATGATAAATGTGCAGTACTTGTGTGGTTCAATGTGCATTCGGAAACGACCAAAGTTTGCTCTGGCATGTGAATTGGCATTTAAATACTGTGACGTAGAGGGTAACCATGTTCTTTCTAAAGAGCAGGTAACTCTCTCTTTTTCAATATTTGGTGTAATATCTTATCTGTCAAAATTATTATTTCTGGCATTTGTATTATGCTATATGACATCAAGATGGTTGGTTTTCTTTGAAAACTCTGTTCTATGTCACTTTTAGTGGTATTTCTTTAGTTTTCCTAGAAACTGTGCAGAAGCATAAGATTCTTGTTGCTCTTTCTTCAGGTTGAGCGAACATTGAAGCTGGCTTTCCCATGTATTTCTGAAGACAATGTAAACTTGCACAAACCTTGTTCTCCTGATTTTTAGCATTTTTTATTCTTCAGATAATGTTGAATGCCCAAGTACTTTGATTTTAGTCATCGATTCAAATGTGGAAAAAATTTGCTTGCTTTCTTTAGGTGAAATCACTTTAGTCTTTTATTGTGATATTATTTCTAGGGAAATCAAGATGAAATTGTTAGAAATAGTCATCAAGATATTGTGTTTAGAAATAAGAGTTGGAGAGATTTAATTTCAGAGTACAGACTGTTAGCTTGCTGTTTAATGAATTGGCAGTTTGAAACAATAGAGTAGAAAGTCTGTTTTTGATTCTGTTTGTTGTGTAGTTAGGCATAAATCTTTATGATTATTTTACATGATTAGTTGTACAAGTGTTAGCAAACTTTAGAATGATTATTTAGGTGGTTGCTTTGTGAAAATTTTATATAGAAGGTCCATACTCTATTCAAATTAAATATACAGTTCTGTTTTGTGCAATTTGTCCATTTTTATCTTTGTTTCTTGAATGGTATGAATCTCAGAAGCTTAACATCATATCAGAGAGACAAGGACAATTCTAAATTTTCATGAAATGTGTAGCTCTTGATCACTGTGAGGTTCTTTTAGGAGAATGGATGTGTAGATTAGATTGCTTTCTTGATAGTTATTCTTATATCCGTTTGGTGTATTTATGGTAGATGATTTTGAGTGGCTGAAGCCTGAGAGACACCTGTTGTGCAGCATGGGAACTTGCAGTCAAAATTTTGAGTTTTACATCTTGAGCTACAAATATTTGCAGCTTTGAGATCTGTGAAAGGCATGAATGAATGAAATTGGGTGTTGACAAAGTAGATATAGAGCAATAATGAAAACAGCCTGAGCAACTGATATGTGAAAACTTGTGGGTCTGCACATGGCCAAAAGAAAATCTGTTTTGAAAAATAAGTTATGTGAAGTCTCTGCAAGACCCTACTAGATATTGAACAATATACCTGCAAAATAAATGAGTTGCAACAAGGTGAAGAGCTCATCTGTTGACTTTTGTGAAGAAAAAAGGAAAACGGAAGTGTTTTTTGAGTTTGACGACGACACAAATCTTGTTGTCAATCTTGCCAACAAAAATCGTTGTAAACAACAATGGAAAATTGGACTAACGAACATATTTTTAAAAGGTAATTGAAGAGGACTCTTCAGTTTACCTCCAGAAATTGGTGAAAGGGAGGGTTGGTCAGAGAAGTTTGCTTAGGTGTATCAGGTGGCTGTGGATTTTTCTTTCTCACACAAAAAAAGATGGTAAAACTCGTTGGAGCATAGAGTTCTCATCCAGAGGAGGAACTTGCTCGTAAAACTCGTTGGAGCATAGAGTTCTCATCCAGAGGAGGATCTTGCTTGTATTCATGAGAGTGGTAGTCCTTATCATCTACCGAGTCAACGAAACAGAAAATTTATTCTTGTCTTATGTTTCTGGTTTAGTTAAAGAATATAGTCAATATACCAACGTTTTTATTTAGAATGATTTGTAGGTGAAGTGTTAACAAAAATTAGAATGTTGCAGTCACTGCTCTAGGCCAATTTTATTGAAAAGACTCGTATTCTATTTGAATCATAGATATGATTTTGTTTTGTGTATCTTTCCATTCTTCTCTTTATTACTCCGTACATGTTGTGAATCTCAGAATCATTGACAAAAAGAAGACAATAGGAACATGACCATTGCTCTGTCTTTAATTGTTTTGATTTCTTATTAGGAGTTCACTTTCGTTCTAGGAATGTCTGTGGAAGTGTGCAACATATGTGTGGCATTGTCACTTGGTTCATGTTCATGTTTGAGTTTGGTGGCAATGGAATTAAAAAAAAATCAAGCCTTAAGTATGAGAATTAAATGGATATAAGATTAAATATTATACAATAGATATGTGTAGACCATTTAACAATGAAGTGTGTGTGTGTGTCTGTGTGTGTATATATATATATATATATAGAGAGAGAGAGAGAGAGAGAGAAAGAGAGAGAGAGTAGGGTCAATGAAGGGCCTATCTTTAGGCAATCAAGGGAGAGTATGCATTCCCACAAGAAGACACATGCATTCCTACATTCCAGTTATGCATGTATGTGCTTTGTTTGTCAAGTATGCGCTCCAGTAGTTGGGGAGGGGCACATACGCATTTTGGAAGCCATGCATGCATTCCAAAAGTCAAGCTAGGACAAAAATTCATTGTGGTGAGTACATAGATTAGATCGATAATGCTGAAAGATGTAGAGCAGGTAATCCTTTATTTTTTAAGCTTTGAACTGTTAATATTAAATGAAGTTTCAATGAATTTAATCAACAAGGTTTAGATTTAGGTATATCAATTTTATTCCATGAAATCTGCTAGAACCTTGTGACAGGCTCTATGATTATTAGAAGTGTAGATTAGATCTATGGCCGATTGAGTAGTAATTTCCTATATAATATATGTATAAAGATCATTGCCTATATGTTCTGGAAACTAATCTGGTCAAGTCCTTCTCGTTCATTAATTACGTTTTGATTTATCTAAACTCAGGCTTTTTGTTTGGAGCTAAGGTTCAAAGTATCTTGATTATCAAATATCCTGTAATGTGAATGATCCATCGTATCCATGGTTTTTTCTTGGGCACTTCTGCCAGTGACTAAATTCAAAACGACATTTATTGTCAAATTGATTGTCTGACATAGGTAGAATATGTATAAATTACATGCTAATACATTACTAAGTAACATTAATAATAATTAATCACCAAGGGTCTTAACCCTTATGTTGAATTTTCTAAGTCTATCCGTTAGAAAATTAATCTGTATTCTGCTAGTTTATTTCTTCTACTTATAACTTCTGAACAAGTTATTTAAAACATTTAAATACTGAAATAAACACAATATAGTCACAACATCTACAGATCATCAGCTGAAAGATAACAAACACACAAGTGACACCGTTATTTTTGGACAAATGTCCCCAGAAAAACTTAATGCGGGAAAACTGGTGCAGCTATTATGAGGGTTTATTATTATGCAGTATTTCCTTGAGTACAACTGGGTGCATAACCGTCTCACCCGACAAAGAAAAATACACGGCAACAATACCTTTATATTCGAAAACAGGTATTCAGAAAACTTGTCCCACGAAACCCTCTTCAATGACTCTGAAGCTCAGCGCTGGCCCTTCTGGTCTCTGTGTCAGCCTCGTGCTGACCTGCGTCAGCCCCAGGACCCTTTGCGTCAGCCGTTTGAGGCACTGCACAGCCTCTGGAGATTGGGACCCTCTGTGTCACTCCAACAGCGTCTGCGTGGATGACACAGTCCCTTTAGCCTCTGCGCTGTCTTTGCTGGGCTTTGTGTGGCTTAAACTGGCTGCTGCTCTCGCTCTTTCTGCTTTTGCGCTGGTCTCTCAGTACTCTCTCTGCCTCTTTGTCCAGTACTCACTGCCCCTCATTGGTAATCACTGATTCACTTTTGCTTAGCAACCCCGCTCTAGCAAAATGAATGACTGATCACTTTGGTGTATTCTCCAACTGACCCTCAAGCCCCTTCTTATCCTTTTCTCGTTGGTCCTTCAACGGTCAAGATTGAATCTCTAATCAACAGTGAAGATTAGATTTGGCTAGATCCATGACTTTTGGAACCTTCTCACCCAATTTTATATTAATATCCATTAATATTTTATTTTTCCTAAGTTTAGACTTAGGAACTCCATTAAAAATATTAATTATTTTAATATCTCCCAAACCGAGTACAATCTATCCAAACCATTTCTGGGTCTTGGAGATCTCATGCGCTTTAGTCTCTCCACTAATTTTCATGGCTAGAGCACATCCGATGCTACCACAAGTCAACACTCCTTCTTAGCGAGGACTATGCTGTAGTAATACTCTTCACTAAGCGTTAATATGATTATCTGGCACCGTTACCTGTGCTGATGTTGGGTCTTCTAGCCCATCGT
The DNA here is from genome assembly GCA_000404065.3 of Pinus taeda. NCBI lineage: Eukaryota > Viridiplantae > Streptophyta > Pinopsida > Pinales > Pinaceae > Pinus > Pinus taeda. Next base: position 77,457 of record APFE031008890.1, read on the forward strand.
CCTCTGCACTGTTGCATCCTGTACTGATGCCCATGACGCTCCAATTGCCACTACTGCATCCATACGACAGCTCCCTCTACATCTGTGCTACTGCTGGTCCATCCTCCCAACACTGCATCCCCCTCTCATCATGCTGCATCGTGCTACTGCAAACTGCTACTGTTGGAATTTCTAAGTCTGACACGTTAGAAACGCTTCATGCACTTTACTGATTTATTCCTACCTACTTGTTCTGTTAATTAACAAGTTATCTATGATGTAAATATTGGAAATAAATACAAGTACATGCTCAACACATTGCAGATCATCAACTAAAGGAAATAGAAACAAGCACACAAGTGACACCGTTGTTTTTGGACTAATGTCCCCGGAAAAACCCAATGTGGGAAAACCGGTGCAGCTATCTGAGGGTTTGATTTATTAAGCAGTTTCAGAATACCATCTGGGTGCCAAATCTGGCTCTCACCCAACAGAGAAAAATCTCGGCAGTAGCACCTCTCTGCTCGGAAGTAGATATTCCCGCTGAAACCCTGGATAAACACTTCGGCAGCGCCACAACTCCAATCTGCCCCACGAAACCCCAACGTCAGCCTCTAGGGACTGGGTCAGCTCTTTCGGTAGTTCCGACTGTTCCCGACATTTTTGGTTGTTCCTGACAGTTCCGGCTTCTGCCCTCTGCGTCAGCTTTCCTGGCAGTTCCGACAGTTTCTAGTAGTTCCGGTTGTTCCCTGCAGTTTCGGCTTCTGCCCTCCATGTCAGCTTTCCCGACTGTTTTGGTAGTTCCAGTTGTTCCCGGCAGTACCTGCTTTTGCCCTCTCCGTCAGCTTTCTTGACTGTTCCGACAATTCCCGCCAGTTCCGATTGTAGCGGTAGTTCGTGATAGTTCCAGTTGTTCCGGCACAAGACTGGCTAACCCCGACTATTTCTGCGTCCCTCTCTCCGGCTACTGCGCTGATCCTCTCGGTGTTATCTCTGCCTCTCTGCTTCTGTATTCACTGCCCCTCAGCTGTAACTCTGATCACTCTCTCAACTTTCTTAGCAAACCCAGCCCCAGAAAGTCGAAATCTTGATCTCCTGCTGTGTTCTCCAAGTGACCTGTTGACCCTGCCGCCCGCACCTACCTACACAGTTAGCGAGAAAAGCCTTCAACCCCACAAGGTGTGGTTGGTGGCAGGGAACTCAGAGAAGGGGCTGTCACACTGATCCCAACTCTCTCCGTTTTAGCTATCTCCTAGGCTAGCTAAGGGGGGTGGTCCCTAAATGGAAAGTTAAGCCTAAAGCTAAGATGAAAAGTTCTAGGAGGATTATTTGAATTAAATAAGATTGTCAATCTGAGATCTAAAATCAAAACGAAATATAAACAATAGCCATTAACCATACGATGAACATGTACCACACAAATGACCAGTGCCTTAGAACGTTGTTATTTCGGAAAGGAAAATATTTTGTTTGTACTTCTTTTTATGCTCAAAATGGAAACGAATGCTTTTAAATGAAAAGGGAAAATTTGCTTTGACTTTCAAAATAGAAACGAAGCTAAGAGATCAGGGTACTTCCCTCTTGCGTAAATC
>APFE031008890.1:93221-127843 GCA_000404065.3 Pinus taeda
TATATATATACACACACACATATATATATGTATACTTAAAATAACTAAGTAATATTAAGATGGCGCACACACAAAACACTGGAGATTAAATCCTGAAACACGACAAAACTTTACATATTCAATTTTTGTTGCTCGAGAGGTGGTGCTTTACAATTTGTTAGTTAATTTAAGTTTAAAAAATTGTAGAATAATATTAGTCATAAAAAATATTGAACTAGGAATTTCCACTGATGGTGCAAAGATAGATCGAAGGAATAGAACTTGCATATGATGTTACTGCATAAATGTTGTAGGAAAGGAAAGATAACAACTTAAAGGGTGGAGGATGGAGGGAAGGAAATTTGTTCAGGTTTGCAACAACCAAACATTTGTATCGACGTGTGTTTGACAAATGTTTCTCAATCGACCGTTCTTGGCTAAATCATTTTTTCCAATCATACCACTATGTCAAAATCTTATATGCATATTTATATCAAAGCTATAACATGGAGGATAATGAGGAGAATCATTAATTACAAAGAGGAAATGACTAAATTCAATGTGTGTTGATAATGGGATTAAATAAAGAGCGTCTTTCACTCGAGTGACCTTTAGATTCCAAGATATTCTACAATCAACATAAAGAAGGGGGTTTGTTTTAGAATTTTGGCTATCTCCTTTTAAAAAATTTAAATTAATTAAGAGTCATTCTCTTGGTGTCATTAATTACATCTTTAATTTTAAATTTAAATTTTGTGCCTATTAATGGGTTTGCTAGGAAAATTTTCAAATGAGAATGTGACCTTATCCAACGTTTCCCACTTTCTCTATTTTTTTTTTCATAAAAGGGTTTAAAACAGAGCCTTTGATGAGTGATGGAGGGTTGGAGTTGGAAACGTTACATTGAATTTTTGTGATCTGAAAAGGATAGGAATTAGAAAAAATATTGAAATTTTCAAATATATTATGGAACTTTACTTTGCTACTAGAGGCATATAGATCAATCTACATTATTTGACGAAGTCTCTTGTGCATTACATTTCTCAAGAGCTCCATATTGATGTCTTGTTGTTAAAATAGGATTTCTCTAGAATTTCCAAACTCGCCTCAATAATTCAACACATGATCAATCCTCCCCCCATGAATCCTCCATCCAAACACTTTGTTGCTCATTTTTTATTTTTTTTCCATGCATTAGCCTTTTCTATTATCCCATCTTGTGTTGCCCAGGCATTACAGTTAGGAAATCCACCATGATGAGTGGCTACAATAACACCTCGATATATAGAAGCATGAGCCACACATATAAGAGCAGTTGCAACACTCATAGGATCTGTAAATATGACTATTGTGTTCTTTTCATTTAGTCATACAAGTCACACTCAACTCCAAATCTCAAAATCATGGAACTAACTTCTGCTTCTCTTGGTAAATCAAACAATGCAAGGACGAGCATAGGACCCTTATCTACAACGAAATTAAAGGGTGTAGCTTGCATGGGCCCTATGATAGGAAGTGACCCTTTGGGAATTATGCCACGTAATGGGGCTCTTGACTTCTATGTAGCTTGTATGACTAGAAAACGTTTTGGTTCATATCTAGTTGAATATATGGAGAAGTTCCATATTTCTGCAAGATGTCTAAACATATCTCATTTTTCCATTGGCATAGGACCAAAAACATGCACATGAATACAGCTTGATTTTCCTTTCATTTTCCCAAAAGCCAAGAATCTAAGCCTTTCCTCAACACCCAAAACCCATTATGGTTCTCTCTTGATCGACTCAGCCAAAATTTATGAAATATATTCATTCACACTTGTTAAGGAGGAAATTTCCCATGGTGACATGTATTTATACACAGATGTTTTCCACAGGGAAGAAGCTTCTCACATACCTTTGAGTAGGTTGGTACACTATCCATACAACACTTTCTCTGATTTTGCAGTTGAATTTTACCAAAGGGGCAAGGTTTGATCCTTCTAGGTGATAGTTCATAATCTCCACATTCTCGAGGATGAGATATCTTGTTGCACTTATGATTTTGACATGAGATAATTTTCATGCATGGGTTCTTACATGAAAATACACAAATTTTCCAATCTATTTCTGCTTCGATCTCCATATCTCCACAAAGTATCATCTTCCTTACTTTTCTTTTCTTCCAAAAGAATGGACTGAGGATTTCTACTGGATGGGAACCCTCACAACTAGCATATAGCCTTCGGTGTCACAAGTAAATTTGTTCCCCTCCAATCATGGTTCCCTTGTTAAATCATTTCTTGTGTTCATTTACATTAACACATTTCGTGTTGGATTTTGATGTGAAGTTTTAGCTACACAGATGAGGTTCTAATATGTGAAACATACATAGGTACTACCTCCTCTCTTCAATCCCAAGGTTTCATTTCTTTAATTCCATTTGGATTTGTTACTATCCTCTAATTTTAATGTTTCTTGTGGCTTACTGTTGTAGGTTTACTCACATCATTCTTCTTTAGCCGTGTACATGGGTTTCCATGGAACAATGAGTACTAATTTGTTGCCCCATTACTTCCAAGTTAGTTACTTGGCATGGCACATTCCTTCCAAGACTTCCTTAATACAGTGGATGGACTGGTGAAACGCGAGGGTTTCCTAGACTAATTTTAATGTTTTCTCTTCCTGAACTCCTGGTTGTGTCTAGTCGTTGCTATTAAAGGAGTATTATTTGATTAAAGGTTAGAGAGCCAAGTGCTCTTCGGTCTCTCATTGTATATATTGTACTTTGATTCTTATCAGAACTTGAATCCCTATTCAAGGTTTTTATTTTCCTTTTTCTGTGGAAATATTTATACATGCCAAATTTAATATAACCAACACTGTGACTGTCTCCATTAATCAAGAAATTCCCATATTAGAAGTTTCAGTAATTAGTGTGCTCTCCATTTATATTTAAAACTCCATGTTATGTTTTTGTTATGTTGGATACTGGGGATAAAGGTGCATTTTTTTTCTTGGTTATATTTTGGAATGAATATTTGTTGTTGCGATGATTGAAAATTCAGGGTAATAGTGTATCTAGTTCTTAGATTGGTTAACTGAAATATATATCTATTGCTAATATGTTAGCAGAATGATGATAAGACTATATATTGTTCTCAAAATGACTATAACTATCATATTTTACTACTTTTGCAAAATTATGATAAGGATATATTTTGTTCTCAGTTTGGTTAACTGAAATGAATACTCATTTTCGTTACCTTGTAAATTTGAAGGTTGAATGACCATGAACCGTGCTTCCAATTTCCATTTGTATATATGCTAGATATCTGTCATAAGCATAAGAGATGCTCCCTTTCTATAATCAAATTAACACTCTAGCTTATCACTAATTTTTCCCTCTCTTTTACACTACTATTAGTTATTGTAGGCCCATGTTAAGTTTATGATTTTAATCCATCTTCGGTTATGTAATAAAATCTATTTTAGGGAGGAATTGTATTTGTGTGAATTTGAATATGGCAATGCATGTTATTCTAGAGTAATTTATTCCTTGATTTCATTAGATTCTAGCTTCAGTTTCTAGAGTCAAGAAGATGCATTGCTGAGTATGATTATGCCTTTCTTTCCCAACCCTCACGTTGCTTCTAGCATCACTTTATATATTCTCGACAATATACTACACCCAAATATTCACCATTGATAAATTAAAGTTATGATGTTATAATATCCACAATTAGTATTGATAATTACAACACAACTAATTTGCAATGAGTAACTATAATTAATATACAGCCCCAGAATAGAATTACTCTACAACCCGTGAATATGATTTTGTACCCTAATAATTGACGCTACCCTATGAGGAGGAAGGTGGTCAATAGATTGATATTTCTGAGATAAACTTTCATAATTTATGATAATTTTCTTTAACAAACACACCACATCTCACTGCATATAAATCTTTGTTTAGGACGAGATAATATGATTTGGGATCTCTTTGGATAACATTTAGGTTACCAGTTAGATGAGTGTTCTGTTGAGGTCAGCAACACAATTTATATTGGTGTCTTTTAACCTCTTGATCTAACCTTTTCCACCTACTCAGGTTTTGTTTTTGAGACTTATTTCCACTCTTCATGTCACTTTGATCTTAGCATCACCATCAGAATCCAACAGTAGGTGAATCACTACCCTGGCATATCCCTACCTTTCGTGTAGTGCTCCTACATGGAATAAACATTATATTCCCCTAACCAAAACACTAAATATGCTTGCATAGAGAACATCACAATTAAATTCTCATAGAAAGTATTTATCTTCTTAAAAACAAAGAATTCCATTACAAGGAACATCCACATATAGGGGTTAACATTAAAATCGAACGATACAACAATTATAATTAACTCAAATCATATTTTGACTAACAACCATAGTCATAATCTCCAGTACAACAGTTAGAAAATTAAATTTAGCAATACAGTAAATTTAGTTAACTCAATTTCATTGTTCGACTAACAAAAATAGTCACAATCTCTAATACACAACTCAAAAATTAAATCTAACGATACAGTAAATTTAATTAACTCAAATTCATAGTATGACTCACAACAATAAGTAAAATATCTAACCCACAATTTAGTTTAGAAATTGTGCCTAAGACAACAGTGAACCACCCAACCTTGGACCAACCTCTAACACTCCCAGATCTAAGATGGTCTTTCCAGGAATCAACAACCCACTCTGATTCCCATAATGTGTTTTTAAGCTTATTTTCTGGCAGATTTTGTGGGTGGCGTCCTACCTTTCATGGATCTACTCCCCCTTGAACTTAGGATTTCTTTTTGTTTTTCATCATAAACCCTGATTTTATCTCCCGTAGTGTTTTTGTCATTATTTATCTTCAACTAAGTACATTTATTTAAGGAATGAATCTGATCTAATCCATTGGTGTTCAAATTTGGCAAGCATCTTTTTACTCAAGTGTTTATTTCCACACAATTTCGAGATTTATTCATCAAATTTATTTATTTAAATTACATATACTTTTACTTCATAATTAGTTAATCATCATAGTTCATTAGCAAACATACCCACAATATCCAATATAAAGTAAAAATGTTTTCACAACAATGGAGGGGTATTACATCTACCCCCTCTCGAAAATAACATCATCCTCAGTGTTTTTGGTTCTTTGGCTTCTATTGGAATAGTGATGGGTAGGCTTCTTTCATGTTATCTTCCCACTCCCACGTTACCTCCTCAGGAGTAAAGTGCCTCCAATGCACCTTAACTTGAGCAACGACTCGCTTTCGGAGCCCAGTTTCCCTTCAATCCAAGATATGAAGTGGATCAGGCATGAAGTCTCCTTCACGTTCAACATGTATTAGATTCCAATAAATCACGTAAGAAGTATCATTAACATATTTTCTTAATAAAGACACATGAAATACATTCTAGACTCTAATATGACCAAGTAAAGCTTGTTGATAAGGTACTCGGCCTACTCTATCTAGGATTTCAAAAGGCCCACAAAATCGTGTTGCCAACTTTGCACACATTCATGTGATTATAGTACTCTTTATGGGTTTTAATCAGAAATATATGTGGTCTTCGATGTTGAATTCTTTGTGCACTCTCTTTTTGTATGCATAACGTTTCTGTCAATCTTGTGTTGTTTTAATGTGTTGCCTAATTTTCCGCATGATCTGTTCCATCTCATGTAAGGAAGTTCGCCCCAATATTAGGTTATCTTTTGGTTGGCCCCAACTCAAGGATGTATTTCATTTTATTCCATACAAAACCTTGAGGGGGGTCATTTTAATAGAGGCCTCATTACTATTATTATATGAAAATTCTGCTAAATGCATAAATTCTTCCCACTTCATAGGTTTATTGATCACAAACAATTCTTAGCATATCCTCTAAAATATTATTGGTCCTTTCTATTTCCCCATCTGTTTGTGGGTGATATCTTGTACTAAAGTTCAATTGCATTCCCATGCCTCCAAATAATGCCTTCCAAAACTTGGCAGTAAACATTTCATCTCTATCTGACCCCATGACATTTGGTATTCCATGTAGGTAAAATATGTCTCTCATGAAAATAATAGCTATCTGAGTAGTCAAAACGTAGACTGCACTGGTATAAAGTGGGCTCCTTTAGTCAACACATGTACTACTGCCATGAAAAAATCATGCTTGCTTTCTATCCTTGGTAATTTGGTGATAAACTCCATTGAAATGGTTTCCCACTTCCATTCGGGTATGGGTAGAGGGTTCAACAATCAGGATGGATGTTATTGCTCCACCTTCACTTATTGGCATTCTATGCACCTTGCTAGATACTCAGCTACATCCCTTTTCATACCTGGCCAAAATAATTTTTCCTTAACATGAAAATCATTTTTTGTTAGCTCGGATGGCCCACATAAGGTATTCTCTGATACTCATCTCATATTTTGTGTTTCAATGTGCTCACATTAGTAATATATTGTCGATTTCGATAAGTGCATAATTTTTCAGAATTTTCAGCATATGTTGAATCTCCTATTTTTGTCAATTTTATGAATTTATATGTATTTAGTATCTTGTTGTATTAACACCTTCACCTGTTCCATGAAATATGTATTCACACTACTAACAGATAGCCATAATAGAACACAAGAATGTGGGCTTATACCATCTGCTAGTTTGTTTTCCTTTCCTTCTATGTGTTGTATCTCAATATCGAAATTACTAAGAAAATGTGACCCATCTTGATTACCTAACATTTAAGTTGGGCTAGCTAAAAAAATACTTCCGACTAATGTGGTCAGTTACTAGTATAAATTTCTTTCCAATCAAATAAAGTCTACACATTTTAGGTGCATGTATTACTGCTTCCTATTATAAATCGTACATTGCATAGTTATGCTCATGCACTTTTTTATTCTGGCACACATAAGCTATTCCAGCATTATCCTACATCAATACTCCTCCAAGGTGCCTTCCAAGCAGGAATATATACAAACAATGAATTCTCTGTTGGGATTTGCAATTTTTAATATTGGGGTTGTGGTTAAAAATTGTTTCAACTTATCAAAGCTTTCTTTACATTGGTCTTTCCAATCAAATTTCACAACCTTTTATGCAAGGAGGTGATAGGACAAGATAGTCTCAAGAAGGATTCTATGAATCACCAATAATATCCTACAATTCCCATAAAAGACTGAATTGTGACTATTTCCTTCAGTATGGGCTATTTTATGATAGCCTCAATCTTTTCAAGATCCATTGATAATCCTTCCCTAGAAATATAACGTCCCAAGTACTGTATTTTGTCTTTATAAAACTCACATATGCTAATTCTTTCATACAATTAATGTTCCCTTGATGTCTATAATACTATCTTCAAATTCTCTTTGTGATCCTCCTCATTCTTTGAATATACTAAAATATCATCAATGAACACCATTACCAACTTATCAAGGTAAGGGTGTAGTATATTGTTCATCAAGCACATGAAGGTTGCTAGCACATTTGTGAGTCCAAAAGGTAACACAAGAAACTTATAATGATTGTATCTGGTTCTAAAGTTTGTTTTATGAATATCTTCATTCTTTATGTCTAGCTGATGGTAACCATTTCTCAAATCAATTTTTGAGAAAAGTGTTGCATCTCTCACCTAATCATATAAATCAGGAATGTTTGTAAATGGATACATGTTTTTGATTGTTAATTTATCAATTGATGGTAATCAATGCACATTCTAAATGTGCCATCTTTTTCCTTGACAAAAATTATCGGTGTTCCCCATGGCGAGACATTAGGCCTGATACACCCCTTGTTCAAGAGCTCTTGTAATTTCATTTTCAATTCTAATAGTTCTAGGGTGCTCATTTGGTATAGGGTTCTATACATATGAATGGTATCTGGTACTAAGTCAAGGGTAAAATATATGTCCCTATGTGGAGTTAAACCCAAAATTTCGTCTCGAAATACATCTTGAAATTCCTTAATAACTCATAAAGTATTTAATTTTCCTTTTTCTATTGTTTTGTCACTAGTTTCCACATGTACCATATATAGCTTGCATCCCTTTCTTGCACTTATTTTCAGCTATAATGTAGAAATTTGTCGAAGTGGTACTAGTTTTGGCTTTGCATTTATTACCCATGTGTCACCATTCTGATCCACATAATTAACCATTTTCTCTAATAAATTTATAACAACTGACCGAATTTCCAACCAATCCATGCCTATCAATGGATTGTAAGATCATAAAAGGAGAATATTTAAATCATTCATTTTAGGATGACCATTTAAATTAAGGGAAAATTGTTTTATTTCACTGGTCACTTTTCTTTTAGTACTAGTTTCCAACTGATCTAGACATGCATTCTTGATTTTATTTTCTTTTAGATTACACTTTTCGATAATTTGGGGGTGGATATAAGTTAGACTAGCCCTCAGATCAATTAAAATAGGCACAACTTGGCTTAGTATCATACCTTTGATTTCAATCATAGTCAACTAATTCTCAGCCTGTCTATCCTCCAATGTTGCACTAAATCTAGGAATATTTCGGGCAATGTCATTCACATTTGTTGCCTCTTGAATGGCCTGGATGTTATGTAAAAACCTAGGATTATGAAGGAAATCCCTTAGCAAGTGTGGCTCACTGTAACCCCAATGTTTCAATGGTTCCCTTTCCTTTGTACTATTGTTTTCCTTGTTGTCAAATTATGTACTTTTCAAACCCTTGTAAGATTGTACAGGTGGAGGTGTGCTTCCTTTGCTAAACTTCTTCCTTTGATGAAATTTGCCAAAATTGTTAAGATAGTAAGGTTTCTATCTTTTTACACTCCCACCCACCTTGGTGCTCTCTTTACTTTTCCACAATTTACCGCCGCCGCTTCTCTTTTTGAATTGTTGATAACATAATATAGCCTTCCTCACCACCTCATCTATTGATATTGGGTTACCAAACTCAATTCTCTCCTTATATGAGGCTAGAAAATAGTTTAGGAACCCTTTTAATTTATCCTTCTCCCCTTTAAGGTATGGTACATACCATAAAAAGTTTGTAAAATTAGCAACAAAGTCATCCATGGTCAACTTTCCCAACCTTAATTCATAAAATTCCTTAGCTCGGTCATCATAGTAGCACTCATTGAGATACCATGACTTGAACATTTTCTGGAATTCCTCCCACGAAACTGTATTCTCTTTTACCAGATGCACCATTTTTACCTCTTGCCACCAAAGGGCAGATTTACCATGTAGCTGATAAATAGTCATGCATGCCTCTAAATTTCTCTCATACTCATACACTTGGAAACAATTAATCATGTTCAGAAACAACACCTCGACAACCTCCTCCCTTTCACAGTCATAGCTAAGGCTCTTGATATTCCTAAACTCCCCCAGTAACTCCATCTTCTTCTCTCCTTTATGTGTTTTTGGATAATTATGACCGGATTCTTCTCCACTTTCAAATTTTTGATATTTTGTCACGCTCTTCTTTCTTTTTAATCCTTCTGGCTCTAAATTTTTTTCACGGATTTATCGGTACACTCTCTGATCAACTTTTCCTATTTCTCACTATGTTTTAATAACCGCTCATTAGTACTTTAGATTTGTGCTAATTCTTGTTGTAAATTTCTTAATATATCCACAAACTCATAAGGTAATGAGGTGCTACCTTCCCCAAGCTCCACATACAAATCCTCCTCACTAGTAATAATTGAAGGAGAGTTCTCCATTATTATACAACAATATGATTCAATTTTGTACCCTATGAAACAAATCAATTAACATCATTTTGCTACATTTTCTTCTATTACTACTTATTCTATAACTATGCTGGTGCCTTTTTCTTAAGCCCAGTGTCGTAACTAGTTCTTTGACACCATTTGTTAGATTCCAATCTTAAAATCACACTCCATTATACCTGAATGCAAAAATTCAATACTATATATAGTGCACCCCTTATTTAGCATTCTTTTATAGATCTTCTTTTTAACAAAATGGCATGAATATATATTTGTATCTAACAAGGTGCTTATCACTATCCTTATCTTGTTTGACTTATGTTTAAAGTTAAGGCTTTCTCTGCTTAACACTCAGACCAACCTCATGTTTGATTAATTTCTACATATATAAGTGTGGTTATTGTTGGCATTATGACATAGGTGTTGTCCTTGATGGCAATTCACTCAGATGAAAGATCAGAGTACAACAGGTTCACAACATAGAGTTACAGATCAAACTTCACAAAATGAAGAAAGAGAGGTATACGCAAGTTCACCATTGGCCAAGCCGCGTATACATGCGAGTTCACTATATACAAGTAGTGTATACATACACACACACTTTCATTGAAGGAAAAGCACGTACATCTTGGAAAAATAATTTTTGGTTCGTGGTATTTGGTCCATGATATTTTGATCCATGGTATTGGTCCTAGGTATTTGGTCGAAGGTATTGGTCCTAAGTGGTTTTGGTCTATGGTATTGAGAAAGGCCTAAAACTATAAATGTTGGAGAAGATCATCAGGCCAAGGTGTGCAAGTATTGAATATCTGATGAATTGTGAGATCTAGTATGCAGGTTATTGGGTTATGGTGCATTGTTGGATTTGAACCAAGGATGAACCTTAGTGTTTGATGAAGGATAAGATCTAATGAAGTATCAGGATCTTAAGGCTTGAAATGGATTATCTCTATGTGGTTTGATCATGTATTTGAATAATTGTCGCATGTTGTAATCTGTAAATGTGATGATATGGGTATGACTAAAGTCTGGAATAGTTGTTATGTTTAAATCATCATTTACAGATCTGTACGTATGTCCACTTTAGAAAAGAAGCATATACACGTTGGTTCTACATATCAAAACATCGTATACATCATAAATTTGATTTGGAGATCTGTACGCTAGTTCACCTTGAGGAAAGCATGTATGCATGCAGGTTCGACACATGGAAGTAGTGTATACCTTATAAAATATGTTTTAGTTGCTTCTGTTTTCTATTGCAGTGTTCTGGGTTTTGCTTGGGTTCTGGTTATTGTATTTTGGTGACAACATTTTGAATGATCAGATTAATGGAGTGATTGATTGATTCGATTGTGGTTGGCTCAAAAGGAGATTGGTTGATGCAGATATATTTGATGATTGAATGATGTTGTCGATGGATCCAATCTGAAAATTTATGAAACGTGGTCCCTGGAAGAAAAGAGAAGGTTGTAGCCTTCTATAGGTCGACACCTACATACTAGTAAACATATCAAATAGTACAAGAGCTAGGGGTTGTAGCTCCCTTCCAGCAGAAGTTGGAGAATGAGAGAAGGTTGTAGCCTTCTGTAGGTAGAAGCTTGCATACTGGTATAAGACTACACTATTACAAAAATTGTAAATAGAATTTTTTTTATTATTAAAAGAAGACAGACACGATTGCAACAGGTGGTTTTCACCCACACTGGGTTTCCACCTTATATATTGGTGTTCATGTGTGTTTCTTATGTATGATGCCTTATTCTATTTTTATTGCACTGTCTAATGAATTCTTGATATATTGTTTAAAGATCAATGCATGATCATTTGGGTAAATAAAAAATTTCTGCATATACGCCAGTTGCATTAATTACAATTGCGTATACACGCTAGTTCACTAAGCTAAAGTAGCGTATACAAATCAGTTTTGAAAATTAAATTATTAATCTGATAATACTGATTCGCCCCCGCCCTCTCAGTATTATTTCCAACAATTGGTATTAGAGTAGGTCCTTCAGAAGAAGCTTGATCGCTTGAAGGAAGATCCATCATCATGAGTAATCAAGCAAGTGGGGGATCCATCAAACTGCCAATATTTGATGGAAGCAAATTTGTTTATTGGAAGGTAAGAACCACATCCTATCTTCAATCTCTTGCAACAGATGTCTGGGAAATCGTGGAAGGAGGATATACATTTCCATCAGCAATTCCTATAGATATAGCAGGCAAAAATCAATATGAAACCAATGCCAAGGTTGTCAATACATTATTTGGAAGTCTATCACAATTAGAGTTTGTCAAAGTTATGCAGCTCAAATCAGCCAAAGAAATATGGGACAAAATCATTCTAAGCTATGAAGGAGACTCTCAGGTAAACCCTGCTAAACTGCAAACTCTCAGAATTCAATATGAAACTCTCAAGATGCACAATGATGAAAGTGTAGCCAGCTACTTCTTACATATAGATGAGATTGTTAATTGCATGAAAAATCTGGGTGAAGAGATAAAGGAAGTTACCTTAGTTGAAAAAATTTTAAGATCCTTATCTACTAAATTTGAATCAAACATATTTTCCATAGAAGAAAAGAAGGATTTTCAGACTATTACTATGACATAGCTTCACTGAATCTTAACTGCCTTTGAGATAAGAAAAGGAGGTCCATTAGATATGAGAGAAGCCACATTTAAAGCTTCAACAAAAGGAAAATAAGAACTCAATGAATGAGGACATATTTCAGAAGATGAAGAGGAAGCAAACTTTGTCAAAAAGCTTCAATGGGGTTCCGAAAGATTCAGAGGTAATCTACCTTTCAAATGTTTTGTTTGTGGTAGAGTCAGTCATTATGCTACCAAATGTCCTCATAAAGATAAATATGATAAAGAGAAAGGATCTGCAAAATGGAATAGAAAACAAAGTGTAAGTAAAAAGAGCTACTATACTCATGAAGATAGCGGTGGTTTATCAAATAGTGATGAAGATGAAAATAGTAATGACTATAGACTTCTGATGGCTTATGAAGATGCTAATTTCTTGGATGCTTTATATGAAGATGACCTTTATGAAGAAATCTCTAACCTCAAAATATGTTTAAAAGAAAAGAATATGATTATAGATACCTTGACATACCAACTTGCTGAAAGAGAAAAACACAATGAAAAGCTAAAATGTGAAATTGTGGGTCTAAGAAAGGATCTTGAGAAAACAAAAGCTCTCAATCTTAGATTTTCTAAAGGATTAGAAACCTTAAATGAAATTATCAAAGTGCAGCACTCTCCTATGATAAAGACAGGTCTTGGATATACTAAAGAAACATCTCAATCACAGAAGTCATCAACCTCCACTAAAAGCTATCTTGATGCAGCAAAGGGCAATGAACAGTTTGATAATCGTCAGCAAAGGCATAAAGCAAATCACCGGGTGAATCAGGCTCAATTTACTTCAATGATGAATAGAAGCCACAATTAACCTTAGGTAAATTGTACTCAATTTTCTCCAAAGATAAATATCAATAGAAACTACAATCAACAGGACAGTAGATTCAATGATAGCAACAACTTATTTAATGGTCAATGTTTCTCATGTCATAATTTTGGACACAAAGCTACTCAATGTGTTGCTTACAAAACTATCATGACTAGAGAAGCACGAAATCAAAGGAATGTGACAGGGATCAAGAAAAGTTCCTATAATAACTTTTCTCTTCTTGAAAATGAAATAGAATTCTCAATTTGTAACAACTTCGGCCAGAAGAATCTAAATGCAGGAGAAAATTTCAGAAAATAGATCAAAAGGAGCAAACTCTATTAAATCCCAAAATATGGAGAAAGAAAGAACACAAACGGAAATATGTGGTATAACCTTGTATGTAGAAGGACAAGAAAACTTGTGGTACATCGATAGTGGATGCTCAAAACACATGATAGATGACAAAGATAAACTACACTCATATAATGCCTTAGAAAAGGAAAAGAGTGTCTCATTTGGAAATGACACTCCTGCAGTCATAAAAGGTAAAGGCTCTATTTTCTTGAAACAAAAAGTTAAAGTTGGGAATGTTATGTATGTTGATGGATTAAAGCATATGCTTTTGAGTGTGAGTCAAATGTTTGATCAAGGAAATGAAGTAGTGTTTCGATCAAATGAATGTGTTGCTCGTGAGCTTGATACAGGAGAAACCGTGATCAAAGGGACAAGAACTCGAAAAAAGCTATACATACTTAAGGGAGGACAACAATAGTGCTATCTAAGCAAAAATGATGAAAATTGGCTATGGCACAAAAGATTGGGACATCTAAGCTTCTCTCAAATAAGAAAAGCATGCAGATTCCAGGCTGTTCGTGATCTTCCAGATATCAACATTCCTAAAAATACCATCTGAAAATCATGTCAATTCAGTAAGCAAACCAGATCTCACATCATCGAAAAGGAAGGGTCAGCTAGTAAGTCTCTTGAACTTGTTCATACTGATTTATGTGGATCATCAAGGAAAAAGTCACCTCGTGGATAATAATACTTTATATTGTTCTTTGATGATTTTTCCAAAATATGTTGGATATTTCTTGTAAAGCATAAAGATGAAGCATTTGAAAAATTCAAAGCTTTCAAAACTTTGGTTGAAAATGAATTAGATCGAAAAATCAAATGCCTCAGATCTGATCGAGGAGGGGAATTTACCTCGAATGAATTATTCGACTTTTATGAACAACATGGAATAAAAAGGTAGTTCTCCATTGCAAGGACTCCTCAACAAAATGGAGTGGTAGAAAGGATGAACAGAAATGTTCAACAAATGGCTCATGTTATGCTAGATGAATCTGGAACTCCTGCAACCTTCTGGGGTGAAGCTGCATTCGTCGCCATCACTATTCTCAACCAAGAAAATGTCTGGGTAAACAACACTCAAACTCCATGTGAACTTTGGTATGGTAAGACTCCTACTGTAAAATACTTCAAATCTTTTGGAAGCAAATGTTACATCAAAAGGACTGATGAAAAACTTGGTAACTTTGAACCCAGAGAAGATGAAGGTATTCTTCTTCGCTACTCTTCTTGAAGTAAAGGATATAAATGTTACAATAAAAGACTTGGGAAAATTATTGAAAGTATTGATGTTATGGTTAATGAAGCATGAAAAAATCCAAAACAGATAAAAATCAAAGATTATGACAATGAAGAAGATGAGGATCATTTTCCCAAATCAAAACACACTGATTCTGAAGAAGAAACCAATGAAGCACCAGAAGAAGAGATAACGATAGAAGAAAAGACTCCGTTCAGGTATGTTCAAAAAAATCATCCAGAAACTCAAATTTTAGGAGAAAAAGGGGCAGGCATGTAGACTAGAAGTACCATTGCCGAAGATTCAAGCTATCTAGCGTTACTATCCACTAAACCTCAAAAAGGTAATGAAGCATGCAGAGATGAATGTTGGGTCAAGGCCATGAATGAAGAGCTTGAGAAAATTGAAAAGAATAATACTTGGGAATTAGTTCCTAGACCTCATGATAAGAATATCACAGGAACAAAATGGATATTCAAAAACAAGCTGAACGAAAATGGAGAAGTTATTAGAAACAAGGCTAGACTTGTTTGTAAAGGATATTCTCAATAAGAAGGTATAGATTTTGAAGAAAGTTTTGCACCTGTTACTAGACTTGAAGCCATAAGAATGTTTCTTGCTCTTACTAGTTTTCAGAAATTCAAAGTATACCAAATGGATGTAAAATATGCCTTTCTTAATGGAGACTTAGAAGAAGAAGTCCATATTGAACAACCAAAAGGCTTCATTCTTGGAAATGATGTAAAAATTGTATGCAAAATCAGAAAATCTCTCGATGGTCTAAAACAGGCTCCAAGGGCATGGTATTACCATCTTGACAAATATATCCACCAATAGGATTTTTCAAAGGGGCTAGTAGATAACAATCTATATACAAATATAGACACTGATAAATTGCTAATAATTGTTGTGTATGTTGATGATATCATTTTTGGTAGCAAAGAAGAATCCATGAGTCATAATTTTGCTTCAACAATGGAACAAGAATTTGAAATGTCCTTGCTTGGTGAGCTTACCTATTTTCTTGCTCTACAAGTTCAACAAAATAAAGAGGGTGTTTTTCTCTCACAAACCAAATATCTCAAACAGATCCTAAAGAAGTATGGCATGGAATATTCTAAACCAATATGTACCCCAATGGTTACAGGATGCAGTCTTAGCTCAGATGATGAATCAGTAGCAGTACATCAACCAACTTACAGATCCATGATTGGCAGTTTGCTTTATCTAATAGGTACCCGATCAGACATCATGCATGCAGTGGGAATAGTTGGAAGATTCCAAGAAAATTCAAAGGAATCACACCTTCAGGGAGTCAAAAGGATTTTCAAATATCTTCAAGGAACATAGAACTTTGGTTTATGGTATCCTAGAGATATAGATCTTACACTTCATGCATATATAGATGCATATTGGGCAGAAAGTGTTGATGACAAAAAAAGAACTAGTGGTGGTGCATTCTATATGGGTTCCAGGTTAGTGTCTTGGTTCAGTAAGAAACAAAGTTCAATTGCATTATCTACAGCTGAAGTAGAATACGTGGTTGCTGCATCTTGCTGCACACAACTACTTTGGATGATTCAAACCTTGCAAGACATTCATATCACATGTACTCCACCCATCTCCATTCTATGTGATAATACAAGTGCCATCAGTATTTCGAAGAATCCATTCATGCACTCCAAGACCAAGCATATACCCATCAAATATCATTTTGTACATGAACAAGTGCTTGAACAAAAGGTCAAATTGGAATATGTTCCCTACAAAGAATAGGTTGTTGATATATTCACTAAACCACTGCCCAGAGAAACATTTGAATATCTCAGACAAAATCTCGGAGTAGTTGCTGCATCATCCTGCTGTTAAATCCTATCTTCTTCAGAAAAAGGTTATATGTGAGTTTCATGAAGCATAGTCGCATACATACACTGGTTTCTATGCGTACAGTCGTGTATATGTTGGGTTGAGGAAAAGAAGTAGGCCAGACTCAGGAAGAAAGAGGTCTGATATGATTCAGTGAATTATCTGCTCTGCTTGATAATGGTTAAAATCTGTTGATGACATGTGGAAATATGTTGACTCTCATAAGTTGTTGATAAATTGATGTATATCTGATTGATGATGATAAATCTTCTAATATATGAAATGATCAGATCTGAACGTGAACATCTGGCACAGGTTCAGGGGGAGCATATGCTTCTAATAATGCATTGTTGGCATTACCTTAAAAGATCTTGGTACAAATTCCCGTAGTTATTTTTTATTCAGGTGGAACAGGTTTAGGGGGAGAACATGGTTGCTGGCTTGGATGCTGATTGATGAATGTTGCTGATGATAGTTTTTTATAAAGATATTTGGTCTCTGTTATATATGTCATGTATATCATTTAATTTAAAGGTCATGAAAAGACCTAATTTGAAACCACACTATGCATGGGATGGATGATGTAATGTTTCTTGTATCACAATTGGTATATCCCCACTTGTATATCCCCATTTGATTGGGATATGGATGTATGTATGAGTATTTGGTGATAGGAAGGTCATTGATGATGTATTTATAGAGTCATGTTATCTTTTTGCAAACCTTGTTTGTGCTCAGGGGGAACATGGACTCGAACATAGGAGCTCAATCAACACACTTCATCATATCAGAGAATTCAGCATGTACTCAGGGGGAGCATAACCCTTTGCCCTTGATGAAAAAGGGGGAGAGTGACTTGGTGTTGCCATCAAGTCCAAAGGGGGAGATTGTTGGCATTATGACACAAGTGTTGTCCTTGATGGCAACTCACTCAGATGAAAGATCATAGTAGAGTAGGTTAACAACACAGAGTTACAGATTAGACATCACAGAATGAAGAAAGAGAGGTATATGCAGGTTCACCATGGGCCAAGCTACGTATACATGCAGGTTCACAATATACAAGTCACATATGCATACACATGCACTTTCAATGAAGGAAAAGTGCGTATATCTTGGAAGACTAAGTTTTGGTCTGTGGTATTTGGTCCATGGTATTTTGATCCATGGTATTGGTCCTAGGTATTTGGTCCAAGGTATTGGTCCTAAGTGGTTTTGGTCCATGGTATTGAGAAAGGCCTAAAACTATAAAAGGAGGAGAAGATCATTAGGCCAAGGTGTGCAAGTATTGAATATCTGATGAAGTGTGAGATCCAACATGCAGGTTATTAGGTTAGGGTGCATTGTTGGATCTGAACCAAGGATGAACCTTAACGTTTGATGAAGGATAAGATCAAATGAGGTATCATGAACTTAAGGCTTGAAATGAATTATCTCTATGTGGTTTGATCAGGTATCTAAATAATTAATACATGTTGTAATATGTAAATGTGATGATCTAGGAATGGCTGAAGTCTAGAATAGTTTTTATGTTTAAATCATCATTTACAGATTTGTATGCAGGTTCACTTTAGAAGAGAATCATATACACGCTGGTTTTTCATACCAAAACAACATATACATCATAAATTTGATTTTCAGATCTGTACGCTAGTTCGACTTGAGGAAAGTGCGTAAGAATGCAGGTTTGACACATGGAAGTAGCATATACCTTATAAAATATGTTTTAGTTCTTATGTTTGTTGTTGTGGTGTTTTGGGTTCTGGCTTGGGTTCTAGTTACTGTATTTTGGTGACAACATTCTGAATGATCAGATTAATGGAGTGATTGATTGATTCGATTGTGGGTGGTTCAAAAGGAGATTGGTTGATGCAGATATATTTTATGATTGAATGATGTTGTTGATGGATTAAATCTGAAAATTTATGAAACGTGGTCCCTGGAAGAAAAGAGAAGGTTGTAGCCTTCTGTAGGCTGGCCCCTACATACTAGTAAACATATTAGCTAGTACAAGAGCTAGGGGGTTGTAGCTTCCTTCCAGTAGAAGTTGGATAATGAGAGAAGGTTGTAGCCTTCTGTAGGTAGAAGCCTATGCACTGGTAAAAGATTCAACTAGTACAAAAAATGTAAACATAATTTTCTTATTATTAAAAGAAGACAGAGACGATTGCAACAGGTGGTTTTCACCCACATTGGATTCCCACCTTATATCTTGGTGTTCATGTGTGTTGCTTATGTATGATGCCTTATTCTATTTTTACTACACTATCTAATGAATTCGTGATACACTGGTTAAAGTTCAATGCATGATCATTTGGGTAAATACAAAATTTCTGCATATATGTTGGTTGCATTAAGTATAGTTGCGTATACACGCTAGTTCACTAAGATGAAGTAGCATATACAAATCAGTTTTGAAAATTAAATTATTAATCTGATAATAATGATTCAACCCCCCCCCCCTCTTAGTATTATTTCCAACAATAGTGCTCTACATGTCATATATATCTTCTTCTCACTATATTCCTTTTAATTGGTTCAAAATATGTAACTAGATGATCACCCTTGTTTCACGGTTAATAACCACATACTAATCATTGGTTCCCAATTTTAAATGTGCAAGTTAGTGGTCCTTGATCATTGGATTCATTCCATATAACACTAGGTTCAAACCCTCACCTTGATGAAACTCTTGTTCAATGCTCCAGTTGTTCTCCAGTTTCATAACACCTTCAACTGGATTTATCCACATGTCATGGCCATGTGAATGGAGTATGGTGTCGCATGGCCCTCACTGTGGCCAAGAAGATGGGACTCCAATGGGCCATGTCTCTTCTCCCTCATCAAAGGTGAAAGAAATTTCATTCAAGCCCTAACAATTTCTCAGTTCACCCTCCATTCTTTTGGTTTTTTGTTGTTCCATTAGCACCGAGAACTCTGAAGCAATACTTGGTCGATTCATTTTCTACCTTCATGGTATGCATCTGCCATTTCCACCTTCTATTGCCTAGTGCCCTACTTGCGTTAGGCCTTGCCATAGCTTGGGGTTGGTCTAGTATGAAGGAGGTTTATCTGGCCTCTAATTTATGCATTTTCTATAAAAATGAGTGATGTGATTACACTTAGAAACATTGGAGGCTCTTCATACCATCTCAATTTTCCCATGCAATATTAATTCTCATTTTCTTCTTGGAATTCCAAGCTATTTGATTAATCCCTTTAATTTCAGTGTGGTTCTAATCTCACCTTAATTTTTTTTTCTTCCACAGGAATGGATTAGGGGATTCTACAAGGCTGGCCTGGAACTCTCATGATGAGAATATAGCCTCTAGTGTCATAGGTAAAAATTTTCCCTTGCAATCATGGTTCACATGATAAATAATTTATTGTGCTCATTTACATTAACACATTTTGTGTTGGGTTTTGATGTGAAGGTTTGGCTGACTGGATGAGGTTGTACTCTATGAATCATACATAGGTACTAAATTCTCTCTTCACTCATGGGCTTTCCTTTCTTTAATTCCATTTGGAGTTGTTACTATTCTCTAATTTTAATGTTTCATGTGGCTTACTAGTGCAGGTATACTCACACCATTCTTCTTTAGTCACATACTTGGGTTTCCATGGCACAACGAGTACTGATTCAAAACATAGTTACTTCTAGGTGGGTTACCTCATAGGATCCCTTCCTTCTCAGACTGCCCTACCATAGTGGATGGACTGGGGAAACTCTAGGTTTTCCTAGAATAGTTTTAATGTTTTCCATTCCAAGACTCCTGGCTATGTTTCCACTTGTTGTTGTTAAATGGGTCTTCTTTGATTTAAAGTTAATGATCCAAGTACTCTCAAGACTGTCATTGTATATACTATACTGAAGTTCCTATTAGAACTCAAATCTATGTTCAAGGTTTTTATTTTCCTTCTCTTTTATGGAGATATTTATCTGTGCCACATTTAATTTGAATGACATTGTGACAGTCTCCACTAATGGAGAAATTTGCATATCATAAGTTTCAGTAATTATCATGCTCTCTATTTGAATTTATGACTCCATGTTATGTTTTTGTTATGTCGCATACTAGGGATAAGGTGAAATTTTCTTCCTGGGTTATGATTTGGAATGAATATTTGTTTCTGTTATGATTGCAAATTGAGGATAATAGTGTATTTAGTTCTTCGATTGGTTATTTGAAATAGATATCTATTATTAATATGTTTGCAAAATGATGATAAGACTATAACTTCTCTAATTGAGTATAACTATCAGCATTTACAATTTTTACAAAATGATGATAAGGATGTATTTTGTTCTTAGTTTGGTTATCTAAAATGAATACTAATTTTCGTTGACTTGTGAAGGTGAAGGTTGAATTAGCATGAACCACACTTCTAGCTTCTCAATGACATTTCCTTTATGTGTATGTGACGATGTCATGCCATTTTCTTAGTTAATTCATATAATTGTTCATCCTTTCTATATATGCTAGATATTTATCATAAGTGTAAGTGATGCTCTTTGTTTTTAATCAGATTAGTGCTCTGGATTATCACTAAGTTTTTCCTCTCTTTTACATTATTGTTGGTTACTACATGCCCATGTTAAGTTCAGAATTTTAACCATCTTCAATTCTATAGTAATATTTATTTTAAGGAGGAATTGTATTTCTATGAATGTGAATATGGTTGTGCTTGTTATTCTAGAGTAATTTCTTCTTTGAGTTCATACGATCTTGGCGTGAGTTTCAAAAGTCAAGCAACCTCCTTGCTGAGTATTCTTATGCCTTTCTTTCCCAACCCTCACGTTTCTTCTAGCATCGCTTCTGTATACGCTCAACAATATACTATGCCCAAATATTCACCATCGGTAAATTAAAGGTATGATGCTATAATATCTACAATTAGTATCGAGAATTACTACACCAATTAATTTGCATCCAATAACTATAATTAATCTAGAACCTTGGAAGAGAATTAATCTACATCTTGTGAGGAGAAAGGTGGTCAATATCTTGATATTTTAGAGATCAACCTTCCTAGCTTATGATAATTTTTTGTAATAAACATAACGCATCTTACTACCTATAAATATTTGTTTAGGATGTGATAGAATGATCTAGGATCTCTTCAGACAATGTTTAAATTACCAGTTAGATGAGGGCTCTATTAAGGTGAGAAACAAAATTTATATTGGTGTCACTTAACCTCTCGATCTAACCTTTTCCACCCACTCAGGTGTTGCTACTGAGACTTAATGCCACTCTGCATGTCAGTTCAATCCTAGCCTCACCCCTGAAATCTAACAATAGGCAAATCACTACCATGATATCTCCCTACCTTTATTGTAGTAATCCTACATGCAATAAAATTTGTATTCCCCAAACCAAAACACTAAACATGCTCGCATATAGAACATCAGAATTAAATTCTGATAGCAATGGGTAAAGGGCCTCCACTGCAACTTAACTTGAGAAACGAATCGATTCTAGAGCCTGATTTCCGTTCAATCCAAGATACGAAGTGGCTCAGGAAGGAAGTATCCTTCAGGTTCTACCTATATCAGATTCCAATCAATCACATGAGAAGTATCATGAGCATAATTTTTTAATAAAGACACATGAAATACATTGTGGACTCTAAAATGGGTGGGTAAAACTAGTTTATAAGCTTTTGCCCCTACTATACCGAGAATTTCAAAAGGCCCACATGATCGTGGTGCCAACTTTGCACAAGCTCATTTGATTAGAGTACTCTTTTTTGGATTTACTCACAAATATACGTGGTCTCTGATGTTGAATTATTTATGCACTTTCTTTTAATATTCATAATTTTTTGTCGATCTTGTGCTGTTTTGATGTGTTGCCTAATTTTCCACATGATATGTTCCATCTCTTGTAATGCATCTGGCCCCAATATTAGATTATCTTATGGTTGTCTCCAACTCAAGGGTGTGTTGCATTTTCCACCATACAAAGCCTTGAAGGGGATCATTTTAATGGAGGCCTGGTAACTATTATTATATGCAAATTCTACTAAATGAAGAAATAATTCCAACTTGGTAGGTTGATTCATCACATACATTCTTATCATATCATCTAAAATCTGCTTCGTCCTTTTTGTCTGCCCATCCGTCTATCGATGATATATTGTACTAAAGTTCAATTTTGTTCCCATACATCTACATAATGCCTTCCAAAACATTAAGGTAAACTTTGCATCTCTGTGTGACACTATTACCTTGAGTATTCCATATAGGTGAAAGATGTCTCTCATAAAAATATTAGATATCTGAGGAGTCCCAAACATAGACTGCATTGGTATAAAGTGGTTTTCTTTAGTTAAAACATCTACTACCACCATGATAGAATCTTGCTAGCAATTTCTCCTTGGTAATCCAGTGATAAATTCCATTGAAATTGTTTCCCACTTCCATTCAGGTATGGGTAGAGAGTTCAACACTACGACTTGATGTTTATGCTACACCTTCACCTATTTTCATTCTATGCACCTTGATAGATACTCTGGTACATCCCTCTTCGTACCTAGCAAAAACAAAATTTTCCTTAACATAGTAATCATTTTCCGATAACCGCCATGGCCCACGTAAGGTATTCTATTATACTCAACTAATATTGTGTGTTTCAATGTGCTCAAATTAGGAATATACAAATAATTCGAGTAAGTGAGTAACTTTTTAGAATTTTTAGCATATACTGAAGCACCTATTTTCTGCAATTTTTTTTTTTTTTTTTTTTTTGTATTGAGTATCTTGCTCTATTAACTTCTTCACCTGTTCTAGGAAATCTATATTCACACTAATAACATATTTCCCTAACACATCATGAGAATTTCGGCTTAGAGCATCTGCTAGTTTTTTTCTTTTCGTTTTCTGTGTCATCTATAACAAAAAAATCGTTAAGGAATGCCAACCATCTCACTTCCCTAGAATTTATGTCTAGCTAGATGAAAAATACTTTGGATTGATGTCGTAAACTACTAGTGTAAATTTATTTCCAAGAAAATAGTGTGTCCACATTTTAAGCTCATTTATTACTTCTACCAATTCTAAATCATACACTGCATAGTTTTTCTCATGCACTTTCAACTTCTTAGACCCATAAGCTATTAGAATATTATCCTACATCAATTCTCCTCCAAGGCCTTCCAAACAAGCATCTGTAGAAATAATGAATTCTTTGTTGGGATCTGCAATTTTTAATATGGGGGTACTTATCAAATATTTCTTGACATTGGGTTTCCCAATCAAATTTCACACCCATTTTCCACAAGGAGGTGATAGGATAAGCTAGTCTCAATAAGGCTTCTATGAATGTCTGATAATATCCTTCAATTCCCTTAAAAGAGTGAACTGCAACTATGTCTTTCGGTATGAGCCATTTCCTGATAGCCTAAATCTTTTCAGGATCCACTCATAATCCTTCCTTGGAAATAACATATCCCAAGTACTATGTTCTGTCATTATAAAACTCACATTTGCTAAGTTTTTCATATAGTTGATGTTATCTTAACGTTTATAATATTAACTTCAAATGCTCTTTGTGCTTGTCCTCATTATGTGAATATACTAAAGCATCATTAATGAACACCAGTACAAAGTTATCAAGGTAACAATGTAGTGTATTATTCTTCAAGCACATGAACGTTGATGGCACATTCGTGAGTCCAAAAGGTAACACAACCAACTCATAATGATTGTATCTAGTTCTAAAGTTTCTTTTTTAAATATCTTCATTCTTTATGCATATATGATGGTAAACAATTCTGAAATCAATTTTTGAGAAAATTATTTCCTCTCTCACATGACCAAATAGATTGTCAATTCGTGGAAATGGATACCTATATTTTATTTTTAACTTATTCAACTGACGGTAATCAATGCACATTCTAAATGTGTCATCCTTTTTCTTGACAAAAAGTACTAGTTCCCCCCATGGCGAGACACTAGGTCTGATATACCCCTTATTCAAGAGCACTTGTAATTGCATTTTTAATTCTAATAGTTTTGGGGTGCTCATTCGATATGGGGCTCTAGACATGGAAATGACACTCAATAATAAGCCAATGGTAAAATATGTGTTCGTATATGGAGGTAACCCCGAAATTTCTTCTGGAAATAATCTTGAAATT
The DNA here is from genome assembly GCA_000404065.3 of Pinus taeda. Lineage (NCBI taxonomy): Eukaryota > Viridiplantae > Streptophyta > Pinopsida > Pinales > Pinaceae > Pinus > Pinus taeda. Next base: position 118,011 of record APFE031008890.1, read on the forward strand.
ACTTAATAACCGATAAAGTATTTGATTTTCATTTCTCTAAAGTTTCATCACTAGTTTTCACCTCTACCATATATAGCTAACATCCCTTTCTTGCACTTCTTTTCAACTCTAATGTAGAAATTTGTTGAACTAAACTAGTTTTTTCTTTCCCTTTATTAACCATGTGTGTCCATTATGCTGCACACAACTAACCATTTTCTCCAAACAATTTATAACAGTTTCTTGCCTTTCCAACTAGTCCATGGCTATCAACAGAGCGTAAGATCCTAAAGGGAGAATATTTAAATTGGTTTCTGTAGGATTACCATTTAAATTAAGGGATCACTATTTTATTTGATTGGTTACTTTTCATTTAGTCCCAGTTTCCAACTGAACCAACCGCGCATTCTTGAATTCTTCTAATTTCATATTACACTTTTCAATAATATGGGGGTGGATATAACTTAGAATAGCCCCCAGAGCAATTAAAACATACACAATTTGGTTAATTATCATACCTTCTATTTCGATCATAGTCGACTAATGCCCAACTTTTCTGTCGTCAAATGTTGCGCTAATTCTAGGAATATTCTCGGTAATGTCATTCATGGTCATTCCCTCTTGAATGACCTAAATGTTATGTAGAAACCTAGGATTATGAGTGGAATACTTTAGCAAGTGTGCCTCATCGCAGCCCCAACATTTCAATGGTTCCCTTGCCTTTGAACTGCTATTTTTCTTGTTGTTGAATTATGTAGTTTTCAAGCTCGTATAAGACTGTGTAGGTGGATATGTGTTTCCTTTGCCAAAATTCTTCCTTTGTTGATCCTTTCCAAAGCCCATATAAGAATTGCAAGTGTAGGTGTGTTTTCTTTTCCAAACTTCTTCCTTTGTTGATCCTTGCAAAAATTCTTAAAATAGTAAGGTTTCTATATTTTTACCCTCCCTCCCACCTTGGTGCTCTCTTTACTTTTCCACAATTTACCCCCTTCACTTCTATCCTTGAATTGTAGATAACATAATCTAGCCTTCCTCGCCACCTCATCCATAGGCTTTTGGTTATCAAACTCAATTCTCTCCTTATACGAGGTTGGAAATTAGTTTAGGAACCAGTGGACTTTGACCTTCGCCTCTTTAATGTATGGTACATACTATAGAACGTTTGTAAACTTAGCCACAAAATTTTCCATGGTTAGTTGTCCCAACCATAATTCATGAAATTCCTTGGCCTAGTCATCATAGTAGTGCTCACTCAGTGTAATGAACCTCTTGAACCTACCCCGGAAATTAGATAATAGGGCTCCCATTCTAGTGAATTTTTTTCTTTATTTATACTTAAGATTCAACCCTTGCCAAGGGTATATTTAGTCCATCATTATTATTTATATAACAGACTCCATTGTCATTATCAATTTGACTATAGAGTGGTTATGATGTGGACTTTTAAGTCTATGTATAAGGCTTATGTGTCAAATCTATATTAAGCATGATATACTAGTTGTAGGAAAGGACTAACCATAGCATGCAACCCATAATAATTCCTTGATCAATCCACCTAACATTCATGGTCACTAATTTAACTCTACTATACCTATCATGGCCATACATCATGATTATAGTATTTCTTTCATCATGCATAACTAATTGTTTTAGCATAAGTAGATACAAGTCTTAGAACATGCATGGTACAAATAATATATTTATGAGACCATACACTTGTAAATATTACAATTATTCCACAAGCATAAACATTTACTGAGTTATGACACAACACTAGAGATATCATTTCATTATAGGCATACTAGGTATCTTCATCAACTTAGTGATATTCAAGTTAAATTCATTGAATATCTACATTCAAGTTAGATTCACTAGATATCTTACAAACCCATATATGCATAACTAAAATGGCACACCATCAATTCCTTATTGAGCCTAAAAGATCATCTAACTTCATTATGCATGACATGGATCATGGTGAAACCTTGAAAATACTATGGGAGACATTCCTACATCATTGTTCCACATGCATGAACATCTGCAAAACACTAGAGAATTCTATCATTCCTTATTCAATGTAAATATAATCATAATAAATTTGAAATTCATATGAGATCACACTATAGTCACATGCATTATTTAATTCATCATTTCCATAAGAGAGGTAATTAAGTAATCCATATAACTGAACTATATGATTTAACATCCTAATAAGTAAGGATTAACATGAAACACATACCATGCAAGTGAATCTCATCAGAATGGAGGAAAAACACCAGTAAACCTACTAATACATAAGTATCTCATGTAAATCATTCAAACATTCTCATGGAGGAGAAAATTAAACAATTTTCTCATAGAAAACTCGAACTATAATAGACAGAGAGTAAACAATCAACATACAAAACATCCATGCAAGAGTATTCGACCAGGAAAGAAAAGTACGTCACTTGGAGAGCGGAGCACCACCACCCAACCATGAATCACCTCTGATTCCCTTGAATTGAGGTTCTTGCCATGGATCAACTGCCTCCAATTGATCTACAAGATGGGTATTTAATACCCTCTTTCATGATATAGTTTCCACTAGCGATGTCCCGCTTTTATGGATTTTTCCATTTGCATAGGTGTTTTTCAGAAAATCTCACCTTTATCTCCCACAAGGCTTTTCATCATAAAAGCTTGCCTTTATCTCCCACAAATATTTTATGTTTTTTTCCTTGATGGATAATTATCTCCAATCCATCAGATGGATAGTTATCTCCAATCCATCCAAGATTATCTAGAATCACATCTAGAAGCTTTATCATGAAATATTTATCCTTATCCCATCGCTCAATGGGATTTGGCAAGAATCTCTTCTCTTCATGTCTCACTTTTCCAAGTGATTTATTTATTAATTTATTTAATAACATATTTGTTTTCCATATTACATATAACACCTAGAACTTATCATCTTAGGTTTACATATTCTAAACACATAAGGGAGGGGTGTTACATACTCCCCCCCATAAATTTTACACTGTCCTCGGTGTATTACTGCATCATGTCCTTGTTCACAAGTAGTTGGTTTCTGAATCCATAACTATCATGGCCTTTCCACATGATACAAATATCCCAATGTATATCAGTTACAAGGAGTGCTCCCAACATATCTCAACCCATGGCTAAGTGTGACATTGTTTTCAAACAATTTTTGAGAAATTATAGATGTAGAAATTTAACTATGATAAATATCATGATTTGTTAGTCAATACTACTAATGCAACTATTTCTCATTATTCATTTTATGTGAAGAATGCATGTTCTCTCCCTGCATTCTTCTGACCTTTGTGCTTCTTACAAACACTTTCCTTCTATAACTCCTTTGCATATAAAAATCCACTGGCATACTTGCATAACATATCATAATCAGGTTAGTTTATATATAATCATAACCACATATAGTCATAATATGTATTTCATACTGCAATTAACCCATTGTTAATTTTCTTGGAACCACTTCTTGATTTCTTCTTCTGTGCAAAATCTAGGTTGGTTGCCCTGCCAGACATCTACCCAATGTATTCATGCATACCTACAGACAAGATGTATTACGTACACTAATACACATATCATGTTTCAATCATTTAACACACGTAGTCATACGTGTACCATCTGTACTACTTGTACATAGTACCATCTATGCTACAGCCTATCATACCATCCTCATGGTATCACCTGCATGACATAAAATTAATCCACATATTTTTCCACCATGTTTCTATCATGCCAAACATTCCTTTATCTATTTCTAGTAATTACAACAACTGGGCTGAGTTTATAAGCAATATTTATAAACATGGTTCATTTCTGCAAATAATGAAAGTTCTATATCAAGTGAAAATCATTTTCTGATTTCATGTGGATGTAACACAATATTAGTAGTATAGCATAGTATTTATGCATATTTTTATCTTAATCATACCTTTGACTCAATGTTCAGTGGTAATTGGTCCTTTTTAATAGGATTGTAAATTTTCAATTTATGCATGAAATTATGGAAAACAAAGAAGGGTTGACTGCCTCCTAATCATTCTGATAGCTCCTTCGGAGACAACACATTATAGGGAAGCGGCCATGGTTGGACCTATTCGCAGGCAGTGGTTGCATGGGTATATGAGAAGAAGTGGTTTGATTATGCCCAAAGATATTTTCACTAGACTTGATTGCACTCAATTTGTAGAAATTCATAAAGAATTGGAATTTGATCCACTACTTCAAAATGCATTACATGAAACCTCAAATTCTAGAGCCCGAGTCAATGCTTGTTTTTAAAACAGAACCACATGAAACTTATCCAATAGCCCACTAATCAAAGGAACTTGGGAGGCAGATTCACAAAACGGTGGTTCATCTCATCAAAAACATGCATACTCTTATGCTAATTCTCTGTAAATACAATTTGATTTCGATCCCATGCTATCTACAAAGCACAACGATAGAGACTAAACTTGCGTACTCTTTCTAAGTAGCCTTTCTAACTTAGAGGATAGAGCGCTTGGTGGAAAGTAGGGCTAAACATTATCCTCAGGCTTTTATCCTTTTCCGACAGGTTTTATTGTTCTAATGAGATTGAGCTTCGAATAACCTTTATCCTCCTGTACAATCAACAAAAGGAAACAGTTGTATCCCAGGTTTTCCTCGCTCCCTCTCGGAAACCTTATCATTTGTTTTTGATAACTTGCATACTTCCTCTCTGATATAAAGCACACACGAAAACAATATTTAGAAAGGAAACATCAATTTAGAAAGGTGTTGTAGCGGCTGCAACACCCTCCAAAATTTTGGCCCACATCAAATTTCAAAGCCTCCTTTGTGAGTTTAACTTGATGTTTGCACACAGTTAGGTTCACCCCATGAGCTCATGTGAGTCTTCACACCCACCTTTCTTAATCGTTCAACATACAAATTTTGCATGTTGATAGCAATGTCATGCTTGCGATCATGTTTTGGTCATACACAAGGTCTTTGCTTCATGCGTACATGTTATGTTCATTATGAAAACATCCGCCGTGCTCACACATGGATTCATATACACTGTCATGCAAGAATCATCATGGTAGTCCGATGATCAATCACAAGTGGCATGATTGTCGCTCACACCATCGGTCAATCGTGTTGAACATGGACGTCTGGATGTTTTGAGTAGTCTCATTGTCAAGTCATGTAAGTGTGTGTTTGCAAGTTCGCATATGCACCTTTTCACTCACTCACAGACTTAGTCATTTTACTGAAGCTTTGATGACCAAATCACCCTCTGATAGCTCGACCTTCACCCTGCTATCGACTCGATCAACTGTGACTCAAAACAGCGCAAAAGCATGAACCAAGCCATTTCAAGTTATGTTGCCTACAAGTTGATCAATCAACCTTCCTGTTGGTCAACCAGAGAGTTTGACAGGGCAGTCACACCAGGATTGACTCTCGTCCAAAATTGACCAGAGGCTATAGACCTTGCCCACTCCGATGACTTAGAAAATTGCACAGATAGGCCAGATAGACACACAATGCCCATCCTTGTCTCCCACAAAAAATTACGTAGTTGTTCTAGCCAGCCAACTAGTCAGTCGACCGACTAGTCACCCAAAAAACTACACATATTTCATGAGCAAGTCCTTGGCTACCCAGTATTTTGTTCAACCTAGAAACTACATAGAGGTGATCAGCAGGCTAGCCTTCTAGCATCAACACAGGTTTTCCTACTAGAAGCTACCAACAACTAATTGCTAGTTCCCTCCCAGAATGCGTAGTTTTTCCTACCAAGCTCCAGCAGCTGACTGCTAATTTCCTCCAGGAATTGCGCAATTTTTGCTGCCAAGGTCCTGATAGACAACTTCTAGTTCCCTCTAGGAATTTCATAGTTTTTCCTTCCAAGGTTCAAGTAGCCAGTAGCCAATTCCCTCTAAGAATTATGAAGTTTTTGCCGCCAAGCTCCTTCTACCTGCTCCTTCCAAAAATTGCATAGATTTTGTTTTCCTAGCCTTCCCGTAGTCCACACTACTCCAAAACATTATGCAGTTTTTTCCTTGAGCTGAGCCAGACCCCACAGACAGTCACTATCGATCTGGATTTCTTGTCTCCATCTCCAAGTGACTTCTGCGCAGTTTTCACCAGCAGTGCTCGAAGCCTCCATCCAAGCTCGAAGCTCCTAACCTTGTCTTCCCTCTCAGTCACCTACATCTGAAACGATCATGCATCATGGTAGACTAGGAGGTTTATGGAATTGATGTCATCTCGTCATGAGTGACTACCGATACATCTACACAAACAAACATGGTGCGACGACAAATGGTATGAACAAAGGGAGCACATGAAGAAGGACATGTTTGCCAATGAATGAATGCATGCAAGGAGAAGTTCTCATGAGTGGACATCATGGACATATTTGTTCATAGATGGATGGATGGATGAACATGCGAGGATGTGTTCACACATAGATGGATAGATGAAGATGCACTTTTCAGGAACGAACAAACCTGTCAAGCATGCCAACATACAAGAAAGGAGCAATGTGTGAATGCAATATCAAGTGAACCCAATGACCATCAAACACTCCACACATTTTTCCATGTGGAGGTGAAGTTGTGACACACCATGAGGACATCCATCACCCAACAACACTACATCTTGACATGCACACCAGTAGTAGCATAATGTACCGTCACTGTCATGTGGAGTCTTGTAATAAGTCATGTTGTCCACGTCTCTTCTATGGGCCATAGTGTCAATTAATGCAATGTAACATGGAAGTCCAAGAGACCCACTTGTCATATGAAGAGTCATGTAAAGTCGAAAGGCCATGGAAGTCAAATAGTCATGAGGGAAGTCGAACAACCACAAGGAGTCAGTTTCACCCTTGGCTATAAATACCCCCTCATTTGTACATGCAAAAGACTTTTCAGCTTGGCTCCTCCCACATAGCCTTGAGAGTCTGTAATCTTTTCTTTGAGGAGTAAGCAGTGGCTCCAATGCCCCGCCCATGGGGTTAGTGATGTATGGTCTAATGATGTGTCTTGGAACTTTCGCTTAATTTACAAGCTGATTAACCCACCAAGACATTTTCACACATGTCTTGTAACTATTTTAAGACTAATATTGAACACTTGTAATGCATGTTGCTTTAACCCGTGTTTAACACTTGAACTCACTCAATTGTTGTAATACATATATGTTAATAAAAATGCGTTGTATAAGCTATTAACGTTGTCTTGCCCACATTGGTTACCTCCCTAGACATGAGAAAGATGTTTCACGTAAACTTGTTATAATGATCATCGCACTCACACGGACTCCTCCATTATGTGTTGTATGTGTTATCTTTCCTTGTGCGTTGTGAGTGCCACATTCCTGTGGACTACTCCTCTAAAAGTTGTGCAAGTCCAGTTGTGTTGTGTGTTCCTAACAAAGTTGGGGCTTCCTCCCATTCTACTTGGGGCTAACTCCCACCCTCTCCCTCTACATTGAAAGAACCATTGGTACAAGTAATACTAGCAATCACCAGGCACGCGAACCTCATTACTTGAAGAGAAAGAGGACCACTCTCCTGTGCTGACAAGAAAGAACTAAGGAAAATCTTTAAGATAATGGAAATTGTGCCATCATACTGGATCAGACTCCCACACAAAATGGTGTGAGGTTTAGTTGGAACTTCATACCGAGGTGATCCCCTCAATGTTGTTGGGTCAAGCACCATCAACACTTCTGGCACTAGAAGGAGTGCAACCGGTTGTTTATTGTTGAACTTCCTCTCACACTCACTCGTCAACCATCTGGTCAAGGTAGTAACTCGCACTCCCTCTCACCTACACGTGACTCTATAGTTGGTTACTTCTCACATCCTAAGACTGAGCACGAAATTCAATATCATCACCTTTGGTCCATTCTTCCAATCACCTGCCAGTTCGCAAAATCAGTCACATTGATCCAAAGAATGCAACATCTTCCATATGCATCAAGGAAGACAAAAGCCACTCCGACAAGGGATGTCATATCATTAGTGGAAGAAGAAGTTCTTGCCACACTTGAAGGTCTCACAGAAGCTATTGAAGATGGAAAGGAACCTCCAGTCTTCTGACAGGGGGAACTTGACACCCTCGTGATCTTGGGATCAGACTCTATTACAGGAGGTGGAGGGGAAGATAGTGGAGGAGGCGGAGGTGGGGACAAACCAACACACTTAGAGTCGAAGCCACCAGATTCTAAAGAAGAGGAGGAGGATGAAGAAGAAGAAGAGATGGCTGAAAAAAAATTGGAATGGATGACTCAAGGACCATTGGCTCTCCCAGGTACTTTGTGCAACATGACCAAGTGGGCAGAGAGAATGAACATCAAGTTCAACCCTGACAAGACAGTGAAGGAAGAAGACCATTTGGACAACTTCTACCTACAACTACAAACCCTTGAGTTACGGTACGATGACATAGCATGTAGATTGTTTCCATGTACCTTAGATGGTCATGCAGCTACATGGTATCAAAGACTTCTAGCCCACTCTATACAGAACTAGGGTGTGTTCAATCACATGTTTCTTGAAACAATTGATGATGACAAGACCCCATCCATGTTACTCAAATAATTGGGAAGCCTGAACATGGAGGGGAAGGAAAAGATAAAAGACTTCAATAAGAGGTTTACACACATATTGAATAAGTTTGTAGTGAACACTAAACCTCATGACTCCATCATTGTTTATTACTACACATCCACACTACCAACCAACATTGCGCAGTTCATCAAGCGAGATGTGAAACCAACACTACTAAAAAACTATGAAGAGGCTATTAGTGTTGAGAAACACCTCCATGTGATTGGAGTCATCAAGGATGATGAACCATCAAATGAATCCAAAGATGTGAGTATCAAGTCCCAGGCGGTGGCGAGCAAAGGTAGAGACAAGGAAACTAACGATATTGAAACCCTCACTTGCCTCGTCAAGAACTTGATAATAGAAGTGTTTGAGCTTAAACAATGGAAAACAGAAACATCTACAAGAAACCATCCACCCAGACAAAAAAAATGAAGCATGTCATCAAGAAGAAACTGGTACATTGAAAAAAATGCAAAGGGCTCTGTGTTCTAGCTTAATCGGTGCGCAAATCCTGAATTCTATTCATTCCACGAAGATCATGACCCAGAGAATTTTTGTTCTGATTGGAAGCGAGCCATAGGCTCTGTATGCAGTCATACATTTGATGGAGAAAAAAATATGTAGGAACAACTGAAAGATACAGATAGTGATGAAGGTGTTGCACCTGATGAAGCATCAGGTTCTGGGCATGTTTTTAACATGTATCATTGCTTGCAAGCAACATTAAAGGTGAACACCGAGAAACAACCCCCAAAGAAAAATGACAGTTACAATCTCAGGAGTAAATGGGATCCCCTTGCAGTTGAGGAAGTGCAAGAAAATATGAGAACGATGTTGAGGAAGGTTGATCCACTAGCCGCCCCAAAGAAGAAAACACAAAACAAGTCTAGGAAGACAGTAACAGACAAGAGGACATCCATGAGCAGCAAATTGCAAAACACTCTACCAGGGAACACGAACCTCAGTCTTACCCCGGATACCTTGGTGCGTCTACTGTTGAAAATGCAACAAGATGATGGAGCTTAGTGAAAAGAATTCGCCTTCACTAAGTGGGCCCGTAGGCTATTTTTGGCACAAAGTCTATTTTTAGACTATGTCTATTTTTGGACATATGGATCATGGTCTATGAGTTGCAGGATGCTATTTGTGGATGATTGGTCATGTTGGTAAAAATAGATGGACTTCTATTTTTAGACATATGGGCAGAGTCTATTTTTAGACTGCC
>APFE031008893.1:0-23097 GCA_000404065.3 Pinus taeda
CGTCAACCCTCCTAGCCTCTGTGTCAGATTGAAACCCTCTGCGTCAACCCTCTGAGGCTCTGCACAACCATTCTGGCCCTCTGTGTCAATCCTGAAACCTCTGCGTGGATGTCGCAGGCCCTTCTAGTCTCTGCGCAGTCCCTGCTAGCCTCTACGTGGCTCCCTCTGGCTTTGCGTCTGCCTCTCTGCTTCTGTGTTGGTCTTCTGGCACTATCCCTACCTCTCTGCCTCGTACTCACTTCCCCTCACTACAACTCAGATCACTTATTCGATTTCTCTTAGCAAACCCCACTTTAGAAAATCAAATGACTGATCACTTTGGTGTATTCTCTAACTGACCCTCAAGCCTCCTCTTATACTTTTTTTGTTGAGTCTTCAATGGCCAACATTACATCTCTAATCAACGGCTAAGATTAGATTTGGCTTGATCCATGTCCTTTAGAACCTTCTAACCCATTTTTGTATTAATACCCATTAATATTTTATTTTTCCCAAATTTAGACTTAGGAACTCCATTAAAAATATTAATTATTTTAATATGTCCTTAACCAGGTAGAATCTGCCCAAACCATTTCCGGCTCTTAGATATCTCATGTGCTTTAGCATCTCCACCAATTTTAATCGCTAGAGCACATCCGATGATAGCCCAAATCAACACTCCCTCTTAGCGAAGACTATGCTCTAGTAATACTCCACACTGAGCATCACCCTGATTATATGGCACCGGTACCTGTGCCAATGCTAGGCCTCCCCGCCCAACATCCTCTACACTACTGCATCATGTACTGCTGCCCATGGCTCTGCCACTACCACTGCTACATCCATATGAAAACTTCCTATGCATCTGTGCTGCTACTGGTCCTTTCTCCCAACACTGCATATGCACTATAGTTCTCTCTCATCATGATGCATCGTGCTACTACTACTGCTACTGCACTGCAACTTAGCTACTGAGAATTAAGTAATTGATCCACCCAACTACTGACTTCCTTGTCAGGCTAGAAACACTCTCGATGTTGAATCTCTCTCTACTAGCACATGTGCTCCCTCTACTACCTCTATGCTGCTGCAACAACTCTGTGCCTCTCGCACTGCTACAAACCTCTATGTGCCATCCTGCACTGCTACAACCTCCTTTGTGCCTCTCACAGTGTTGCAAGCCTCTCTACGATGCCAGGGACTATTGCACTTCTAGCACTCTTTGTCGCTTCATACGCATTCATTTCTACCGACATCCGCCATCTTGCTACTACTACTTTGGGGCTCCCGTAGCCAGATAAGATCCAAGAGTTTGGGTACCTCAAGGATCCTGCCCCTCATCTCTTGTAGTCTTCCTAACTATACCTCGATGTCTCCCCACCTCTTCTCTAGAGATACATGAGCACTCATGGCACAATCATCATCCTCCTCTACCTCCTTCTCCGCCTTCGTTGGCGCTGCCTTGGAGTCAAACACCTCTCCCTTATTCTTCTTCCTCGGACATTGGTTCGCATAATGCCCAGTTCCCCACAGTTGAAGCACTTTATCTTAGAGAGGTCCTTTTACTTCCTCTTCTCTTGTTTCCCCATAGATACCAGAGTTGCGTCCTCGTCCTCTTCTTTCTTGACACAAGCTCCTTTGCTGCTACTTCCTGTCTTGGTCATCCGTCTCATCGCTTCTTGGCAAAAAGTTGCCCATAATACTTCCCAATCTGGAAGATTCACTCTGCCCAGAATGCTCTGGACAAATTTCGCCCACTCCTCGTACACTACGTTTAGGGTGGTCCTCACCATCAACTCCTGATTCGGCGTGACCCCTATGGAAGTTAGTTGTTCCTAAATCTCCTACAACCTTCTGAGGAAGTGATCTACCTACTCCCCATTCTGCATCTGGTACGATCGTAGTTGATTCTCCAGTAGCATCTTCCTCTGCACGGAAGTGCCTTGATACAATGTCTTCAAGGTATCCCACATTTCCTTTGTCATCTCCTTCTCGGCAATATGCTAGACCACATGATCCTTGACTCCATCAAGGATTATGCATTTCGCCTTGGCCATCGCATCCTCATACCTTTCATTGTCAGCTGGGTCAACTGGGATAGCCACGGTTCTCAATGCAAAGGCCTTAATGCGATGTCTATCTAGAACAGACAGGATCCTGGCCTTTTAGATGACAAACTTAGATGCCCCATCCAACCTGTCCTGATCCCTCAGTCCATTCATGGCCATTCTCTACTCTTCCTTTCAACTCCTCTAAGTCTTTACTTCCTTCTGGAAGTTCTCTTCGACTCCCTCTGAGTCTTTATTTCCCTCCTAGAAATCCGCCTGCCAATCATCGAGTCGCACCTCACCAATCTCCTATGCACCTGCAACACTGGTCTGGATTTCTTCGCTAGAAATCCGCCTAGGTAGTGACTCCCTTTACCTTGGTTTTGCCTCATTAGGTATTGGTATGTCTCGGCAGCAACAACACCCCACCAGCTTCACTCTCCGCAATCTGCGCATAGCTTCCTATGCCCTAGCAACTGAAGGATTGAGCTTCTAAGCTCTGCGCAATCCCGACACTGGTTGAATTGCTCCCTTGGCCAACTGCGTCAACCCTCTCGGTCTCTACGTGGCTCTTTGTGAGCCTCTTCTGCCTTCCTCAGCCTCTGCGTTGGCTTCTCTCTAGCTCAAACTGATGACACAGTCCCTCTTTGTCAACCCTTCTCTGTTGCTTTCTGCCTAGGAACAACTTCTGTCGCTCGAGACAGTTATTTCTACTACAAATTCTCTGGTTTATTTCACTTACTTGTTTAATTACTAACAAGTTATTTAACCATATAAACACTAAAATAAACACAATACAGTGTCAACCATCTACAGATCAATAGCTGAAAGAAATAAACAAACACACAAGGGACACCGTTATTTTTCGACAATCGTCCCCAGAAAACCCCAACTTGGGAAAGCCAGTGCAACAGTTTTGAGGGTTTTTATTATTAAGTAGCTTTTATGAGTACACTGGGTGGTGCCAAACTAGCTCACCCAACAGAGATACAAAATTTAGGAGTAATACCTCTCTTTGGAAGCAGATATTCTAAAAGTCTACCCCACGAAACCCTCTCCAGCACACTTTGAAGCATTGCGTCAGCCCTCCTGGCCTCTGCATCAGCCTGAAACCCTCTGTGTCAGCCCTATGAGGCTCTGTGCAGCCTCTCTGGCCCTCTACGTGGATGACACAGGCCCTTCTGGCCTCTACGCACTACCTGCTAGCCTCTGCGCAATCCCTACTAGCCTCTGCGTGGCTCCCTCTGGCTATGCATCTACCTCTCTACTTTTGCACTGGTCCTCCAACACTATCCCTACCTCTCTGCCTCGTACTCACTGCCCCTCGCCACAACTCTAATCACTGATTCGATTTCTCTTAGAAAACCTCTCTCTACAAATCTACCCAAACCATTTCTGGGTCTTGGAGATCTCATGTGCTTTAACCTCTCCACCAATTTTCATGGCTAGAGCACATCTGACGCTACCCCAAATCAACACCAAAAGCCTCCCACCTATTCGTGATCATGATCATGCTATTCATTTGATTCCAAGAAGTCTTCCTCCTGCGTCAGCCCTCCTGGCCTCTGCATCAGCCTGAAACCTTCTACGTCAGCCCGCTGAGGCTCTGTGCAGCCTCTCTGGCCCTCTTCATCAGTCCTACAATCTCTGCGTGGATGACGCAGGCCCTTCTGGCCTCTGCGCAGTCCCTGCTAACCTTTGCGTGGCTCCCTCTGGCTTTGCGTCTACCTCTCTACTTCTGTGCTGGTCCTCAGACACTATACCTGCCTCTCTGCCTCGTACTCACTACCCCTCGCTACAACTCTGATCACTGATTCGATTTCTCTTAGCAAACCCTGCTCTACAAATCTGCCCAAACCATTCCGGGTCTTGGAGATCTCATGTGCTTTAGCCTCTCCACCAATTTTCATGGCTAGAGCACATCTGATGCTACCCCAAATCAACACCAAAGGCCTCCCACCTATTCATGATCATGATCATGTTATTCATTTGATTCCAGGAAGTATTTCCTCCTGCATCAACTCTCCTAGTCTCTGCATCAGCCTGAAACCCTTTGCGTCAGCCCTCTGTGGCTCTGTGCAACCTCTTTGGCCTTTTACGTCACTCCTACAACCTCCGCGTGGATGACGCAGGCCCTTTTGGCCTCTGCGCAATCCCTGCTAGCCTCTGTGTGGCTCCCTCTAGCTCTGTGTCTGCCTCTCTACTTCTGCACTGGTGACACTATCCCTGCCTCTCTGCCTCGTACTCATTGCCCCTCGCTACAACTCCAATCATTGATTCGATTTCTCTTAGCAAACCCCGCTCTACAAATCTGCCTAAACCATTTCTGGGTCTTGGATATCTCATGTGTTTTAGTCTCTCCACCAATTTTCATGGCTAGAGCACATTTGATGCTACCCCAAATCAACACCAAAGGCCTCCCACCTATTCGTGATCATGATCATGCTATTCATTTGATTCCAGGAAGTATTCCTCCAAACATCAGGCCTTACAGATATCCCTATGCCCAAAAGAGTAAAATTCAACGTATGGTTGCAAAAATGCTAGAGGCTGGTATAATTCAACCTAGTCAAAGTTCTTTCTCTGCTCCAGTAGTATTGGTGCACAAGAAGGATGGATCATGATGCATGTGTCCGGATTATAGGGAGCTCAACAAGCTCACTATTAAAAATAAATTTCCTATTCCTGCCATTGATGAATTATTGGATGAATTACATGGCACAGTTTACTTCACCAAGTTGGATCTTCATTCATGATATCATCAAATAAGAATGAAGACTAAAGACATTCCGAAAACAACATTTAGAACTCATGAGGGTCATTATGATTTTTTGGTCATGCGTTTTCGCCTTACCAATACACCTTCTACATTTCAAGGTTTGATGAATTCCATTTTCAAACCATTAGAAAATTTGTGTTAGTATTTTTTGATGATATATTAATCTACAGCAAGTCTTGGAAGGATCATGTTCAACATGTTGACAGGGTGCTCAAGCTATTGGAGGAGAAGCAATTATATGCAAAAGCCTCCAAATGTTTCTTTGGAGTACAGAGGTGGAATATCTAGGTCATATTGTATCTCATGAGGGCCTTAAGGTAGACCCTAACAAAATTGAAGCCATTAAGGAATGGAAAATCCCCACATCCATAAAGCATCTGCAAGGATTTCTCGGGTTGACAGGGTATTATCACAAGTTTGTTAAGAATTATGGGAGAATAGCAACACCTCTAACAACATTACTAAAGAAAAATGCATTTTCTTGGACTCCAGAGGCAAATAAGGCCTTTGAGCATCTTAAAGAGACAATGTTCCAAGCATTGGTCTTAGCTACGCCAGACTTCACAAAAAACTTTATTGTGGAATATGATGCCTCAGGGAATGGAATTGGTATTGTTTTAATGTAAGAAGGAAGACCCATTGCTTTTGAAAGTCGTCCAATCAAAAAAAAGTATTTACACAAACCTATTTATGAGAACGAAATGTTGGCAATACTACATGCACTTAAGAGATGGTGACCTTACCTAATGGGAAGGCACTTCAAGGTAAAAACACATCATGATAGTCTTAAATACTTTTTAGAACAAAGATTATCTTTAGAAAAGCAACAAAAAATGGGTCACAAAGATGTTGGGTTATGACTTTGAAATCATTTACAAAAAAGGAAAGCAAAATTTTGTTGCAAATACACTCTCAAGAAAGGATGGGGATGTGGAGGCATTGCTTTGTGCTATTTTATCCAACCAGATTGGATAACCGAAGTAAGGGATGAATGGAAGATGACAAAGAAGTGTGGGCACTCATTCAAAAGTTGCAGAAATGTCCTAGTACATCTGATACATTTAGCTGGAATAATGATTCATTATGGTACAAATATCGCTTATACCTTTGTGAGAATTCCCAACTCAAACAAAAGATTCTTCTCGAATTGCACACCTCTCACTTAGGAGGGAACTCAGGGTTTTTGAAAACTTACCACAGGGTTAAGAAGGAATTTTTTTGGGATGGCCTTAAATATGATATTGAAAAGTTTGTGGCAAAATGTTTGGTTTCCCAACAAAATAAAGTTGAGACAATTAAGAGTTACAACCTTTATCCATTCCAAGTCAACATTGGGAGGAGGTTTCAATGGATTTTATCACAGGTTTACCCAAGTCTAAAGGAAAGAGTGTCATCATGATGGTAGTTGATAGACTTATCAAGTATGCACACTTTTCTGCATTATCTCATCCATTTAAAGCTAATACAGTTGCTACTGCATTTATGGAACATTCTCACCCATATTTTGATTAGTACCCATTAATACTTTAATTTTCTAATACTTTAATTTTCCTAAGCTTAGACTTAGGAACACTATTAAAAATATTAACTATTTTAATAAAATACAATCCAGGTGGAATTTCACCTAACGTTTTATGGGTTCTTTAGAACTCATGTGCCATAGCCTCTCCACCAATTTTCATGGCTAGAGCACATTTTATGATCCAGGCGGATGTTTGTGGCCACCTGCCTATTCCACGTGGACCCCCACCACTGCCTCTTTCAGTTTTTTCAGTTTCCTTAATTGTAGCACAATTTACTATTTTTAACGATTTTTTGGGTCTTGAACTTTTGGCACCGTTTTGAGGCCCTAAACAATGTTTTTTTGGAAAAATTAATTGAGTGATTTCATTGATATCACATCAATATTTTTAGTTCTCAAAGAGATGTTTCCAACGAGGTATCATACATGTCAAACGGAGATAATATGACCAAGTTACGACCCCTGGAAGTTGGCTGCGAACTAACCCTAATGTGGCCCATAAACTCTTGGTGTTACATCTCCTTGGGTTAGGGTTTTGGTTGTTTAGAGTTTTCCTCTTATTGTTCAATAATAAAAAGGCCCTTGAGCCTCATTGTAACTTAGTTCAGAGGCATGTAGCCGCCACATCTCTTCTCAGACATAAGCTACCATCACATGAGCTAGTCTTATTTGCATTATGTTTGTAAGCAATTTTCAATATTTGATATTAATGAAATGAAGTGTTATTTCTGCTGCATCTCTGTATTGATAGTTGTATTTGTAATTTGTTGCATTCGTGTTTAAATCTGAATCAGTGGTATCAGAATGGTTGCTCTTTCTCTATTTTTCTTTGCATGTCCCCAACAAGGTCGGGATATATGGAGTTAGGGCTCAATCTTGTTGAACCTTTGCAAGATTAGCCTCGCAAACCCCGACGACCGCCCATGGAGGAAGAAAAGAAAGATGAGGGAGCAGGAGATCCTATCAAAATGTTGCTCGAGGAGGCCCTTAAGAAACAAAGGAACACGATGATGGATAGCTTTGCCCAGATCCTTCAACAGTTGCTCACCGGTGGCGCATCCACATTCGGCAGCCACTCTAGAGGCTCCACACCTTTTAAGGTACAAGTAAACTTTGACATTCCCATATTTGAGGGCTAAATAGATGCAAACGTTGTAGATAAATGGTTAAATATGCTAGAAGGATATTTTTCTATTCATGATTTTTCCAGTCAGGAAAAAATTACTTTTTCTCTTCTCAAAGCCGCCCCCCACATCAAGGATTGGTGGGAAACCTAATGTGAGCAGAAGGATGAAAGTACGACCTCGCTGTTTTCAAATGCTCCCACTTGGAATTCATTCTGGGATGCCATCAAGTAGCAGTACTACCCTGTCGGGAGCTATGAGGACAAATACATAAAGTGGACCAGGGTGTGGCAGGGAAGGAACCAAGATGTGTCGAAATTTACCAATATTTTTCATACCCTTTGCACGAAGTTGGGTATCAAGGATTCTGAGAAACATTTGGTACTCAAGTACCGTGACTGCCTACACAGATACATCCAGGATGAGATGGAGTTCCTAGACATCTCCTTGCTTGGCACGGCGTACCAATACGCTATCAAGATCGAGCAAAAGTTTAAACAGAAGAAGCAAGACTTTGGATCTGCGAACCTGAAGCAAGGGAAAGGTGCCCCTAAATCGCAGAACAAAGGACAAAGATAGGGCAGGACGGCCCAGAACAACCTATCAAAGCCAAGGGCAAAGGAAAACACTGTGAAGCCGAATAAGGACACATGAAAGTGGTGTGAGTTCCATGAGAGCTCCACTCACAACACAAGTGAGTGTCGGGGCAAGCAGTCACTAGTTGTCGAGCTGAAGGCTTTGGAATCGGATGCATATTTCAACTCTGAATAAGAATCTGACAAGGGGAATGACAAAGGGGAGTAGAATATCGATGTGGAGCCCAACGCCACCATTGCCACCATGAAGATCCAGAAGGAGGAACCCGAAGATCCAAAGGAGGAGCAGCATCTCTTACACTCCCAGATGTGAGTAAAGGGTTCCTCGCTACAATTCATTGTCGACAGTAGGAGCCAAACGAACCTCATTGCAGTAGAGGTCGTGAAGCGGCTGGTCTTACTGACCAAAGCACACCCACAACCGTACACTATTGGGTGGCTTCACCAAGGACAGGATCTTCGCGTGAGCCAACAATGTCGCCTTCCGTACAACATTAAGCCCTTCACGGATGAGGTATTATGTGACGTTTCTGCCCTTGATGTTTGTGATGTTTTATTAGGCCAACCATACTTGTGGAAGTGACATGTTGTGTATGAGTCAAGGCCTCGCGTTGTTATTGTTACCTTGGGAAATAAGTTGTACAGGATACCGATGGTAGCACCACCTATCGCCATCTCTCTGGTTACTGCAAAACAATGCAGTAAGCTCATTTCCAAAACTGGTAAATTTGTTTTCCTAATGATACGCCCTAAGGGAAATAAGAAGATGGTGGCCACGACCTCCAGACAGGGCCCCTCCGCACGACAACAATAGATGGACAAGGTCGTGGAGGAGTACAAGGACACATATTCACCTCCCTTGCAAGGGTGCCTCTGCACTATCAGGTCGAGCACTCCATTGATCTGATCCCAAGTCCGTCGTTGCCCAATGGACCAATCTATCAACGCTCCATTTTGAAGAACAATGAAATCAAGAGGCAGATTTAGGAGCTGTTGCAGAAAGGTCACATCCAACCAATTTCATCGCCCTGTGGGAGCTCGATCATGTTGGTATTGAAGAAAGATGGGACTTGAAGACTCTGTAATTGTATTGACTATCGAGCACTGAACAAGATCACTGTCCGGAATAGGTACTCGATCCCACAGATTGATGACCTTTTGGATCAACTCAAGGGGGCAAAATATTTTAGCAAGATCGACTTTAAGTCCGGATATCACCAGGTACCAATCAAACCCTCCAATGTGTGGAAGACTGCCTTCAAAGCCAAGGGGGGCCTTTTTGAATGGTTGGTTATGCCTTTCGGGTTGACGAATGCTCCTGTAACCTTCGTGAGGCCGATGGATGACATCTTGCAGCCATTCACCAACTCATTTGTAGTGGTATACTTGGATGACATCTTGATCTTCAGCCAGATTTGGGAAGAGCACCTCCACCACATCCAACAGGTTCTCCAAACATTGCGGCAACACAAGCTGTGTGCCAATTTGGAGAAATGTACTTTTGGCATTACCTAGGTTCAGTATCTGGGATACATTATTGATGAACGGGGGGTGCATGTGGATCTAGCCAAGATCCAAGTCATTCGGGATTGGCCAGTCCCAACCACTCTAATAGAGCTTCGCAACTTTCTGGGTCTTGCCAATTTCTACTGCAGGTTTTTGTTGGGGTTCTCTCATACCACTTGGCCCTTGAGTCAAGTCACCAAGGGAGGAGCAAAAGAAAAATTCTTTTGGTCTGAATCTCAACAAAATGCATTCCCAGAGTTGAAACATTGCCTCTGCTCTGCACCAGTGCTCACACTACCAGACTTGTAACGACCATTTGAGATCGAGGCAGATGCCTCTGACTATGCTATTGGGGCAGTCCTCACTCAACAGGGGAAACCAGTAGCATATCACAGTGAGACACTTTCAGACACAGTCCGAAAGTATCCCACTTATGAAAAAGAGATGTATTCCATTATGCAAGTCTGCCAACAATGGAAGCATTACATTTTGGGGAAGGAAACGGTCATCCACACAGACCACCGACCCCTGCAGTTCATACAGACGCAAGGGAAGTTGCAAAATGATCGTCATCAAAAGTGGTCCACATACCCGAAATAGTGCCATTTGAATATCAAGTACAAGAAGGGAAACACCAATAATGTTGAAGATTGCCTCAGCCGACCACCGATCATGGCATTAACGACCGTCCTCAACTCTTGTGGGCACGAGACTTCTGATTTGCCACTTCTCTACAAAATTGACCCCGAATTCGGCCACACATACCATACACTCTTTGAGGGTTAGCAAGTTCCAGGTTTTCACCTCCAAGATTCTTTGTTAGGCCACCTAGGACACCTTTGTGTTCCTTCAAGTGAGTATGCCAAGATTATTTGGGAAGCGCAGTACAGTCAGACCGCTGGGCATTTCAGGGTCGAGAAAATGGTGGCAGTACTGCAGAAGTATTTCTATTGGCTGAATCTTCAACAGGATGTCAGGAAGTACATTAGACCCTGCACTGCTTGCGCCATTTCCAAACCAACCATCAAGAAGCAAGGCCTCTATGCTCCGCTGCCTACCCTCTAGTCGACCTTGGGAATCCATCTCCATGGATTACATGTCGGGCCTTCCTTCTACTAAGCATGGCAACAACTATGTTTTTGTGGTCGTCAAAAGATTCTCGAAGATGGCCATTATGGCGGCCTGCAAGGAGAATATCATAGTAGAAATCACTGCTAAACTCTTCTTTGAACGGGTGTGGGTACACTTTGGGATTCCACAATCTATCATCTTAGATCAAGATAGCAGGTTCCTCAGTACAATCTGGTCCAATCTCTGGTCTATGTTGGACACCAAGCTCACTAAATCCACAACTTTCATCCCCAAACTAATGGTCAAGAAGAGGTCGTCAACAGGATGATCGTACACATTCTGCGCATGTACAACTCAAATCATCCACGCACATGCGATGAGAGCCTCTCCTATGTCCATCACAACTATAACCAGGCTCTCCACAGTGTGACTGGCCATAATCCTTTTCAGGTGGGCTTGGGATTCCAATGACTATGTCCCATTGATGTGGCCATACCATTTACAGTGACCCAAGCAAATTTGGCTCATGTCCGGTCCGAAGTCAACAAGGCAAATTGGACAAAGCCAATGCTAAGTACAAGCAGTAGCATGATCAACATCGGGTGCCACACAAGTTCCAGGTGGGCGACAAAGTTTGGCTACATTTGCAGAAGGAGCGCCTCGCTGGGCCCCACTACAAGATTTGTTTGCTTCGATATGGACCATACACCATCACTAAGGTTGTGGGAGATAAGATTTTGAGCTTAGAATTCCCCCATTCCTTAACTTGCATCTAATGTTCAATGTGGATCGCCTTCAGCCATACTTTACACCATTACTGGACACATCCGTCATTGCAGAACAACTTACACCTACAAAGTTAAATCCAGACTGCAAGGAAGAAGCTGCAACTGATCAGATTATGGACACGCAGATCAAGAACACTCGCCAGTAGAAGATCTAGCTGTATCGAGTTGTCAAAGCCCACCAACTCCTACACCAAGGCAAATGGCTCACCAGGGACCAAGTTCAGTAGAAGTTTCATCATCTCATGGAGGACTCAATGCAATGGAGACCATTGCTTCCTAAGAGGGGAGGAATGATCAGGTAGATGTTGGTGGCCACTCGCCTATTCCACGTGGACCCCCACCACTTCCTCTTTCATTTTTTTTCAATTTCCTTAATTGTAGCACAACTAACTATTTTTAGCAGTTTTTCGGGTCCTGAACTTCTGAAGTCGTTTTGAGGCCCTAAACAATGTTTTTTTGGTAAAAGTTCTTTAGCAATTTTTGAAAAACCACATCAAAAGTTGTAGTCCTCAGAGATATATTTCTAATGAGGTATCATACGCATCAAATGAAGATACTATGACCAAGTTATGACCCCGAGAATTTGGCTGCCCAACTAACCCCAACGAGGCCCATAAACTCTTGGTGTTACATCTCCTCGGGTTAGGGTTTTGGTTGTTTAGGGATTTCCTCTTATTGTTCAATAATAAAAAGTCCCTTGAGCCTCATTGTAACTCAATTCAGAGGCATGTAGCCGCCACATCTCTTCTTAGAGATAAGCTACCATCACTCGAGCTACTCATATTTACATTTTGTTTGTAAGCATTTTTCAATATTTGATATTAATGAAATGAAGTGTTATTTCTGCTGCATCTCTATATTTATGGTTATATATGTAATTTGTTGCATTCTTGTTTAAATCCAGATCATCCGATGCTACAAAAAACTAACAGAAACCCCCCCCTGCCCCCGAAACAATCTAGTTGCCAATATCAATGTTTTGGAACAACATTGGTCCAATACATGCAAAATGCCTCGTGTCGAAGAAACATTAAGGGATTTTACATTTGATATGAAGACAATGCTAGAACTAATTACACCATGAGAACCCATTAGATACAAAAAATGATTTTTGGATTGAAAGTGAAAAGGAGTAGTACCCTTAAGATCATATACAAGTTTTGGCAAAAACCAAAAGCACAAAAACAATGTTTTCCCCTCTTAAGCCAACAAATGGTAGCCCTGAAAAGAGGTATTTGAAAGAATTAGTAATTTACCTATTACTGATAATGTTACGTTGCTTGCTAATGAACTAATTGGACCGTTATGCCAAACATGTGAAAGTAGATAAAATCGGCTAACATCTACTTCAAATAGGCTGGAAAAAATGCAACCATCTAGCAACTTCTTGGATGAAATATAGAAGCAACAACACATTGATCTAGTCACACTAGTTGTTCTAATGCACCTACTTCTACCTTTGATTTTGCCTGTGCGCTAGCAAAGGTAGAAATTCCCTTGCCTCTCACTAAGTAGATTTAGCCTCTTCACATAGCTGCCTTTGTTAAACTAAAGCATTATATATAATTCACATGGTGCAGTGGGAACCATTATTAGTGTGAATAAAAACAGAGAAAAAGCATAGTAATTGTCACTTAAAAATAGTACTTCCAACTTTCAATGTCTAGTTTAGAGATTAGGCATTCTTTGGTTTTATGACTAATAATTAACCATTTCCCATATGGCATTTGTGGAAGTACAGATTTGGCAAAATGACACTGATAAATGGGAAAAGGTTGAAGAAGGAAGTTTAGGAACCTCCTCCACAAGAATCTAATCCCATCTTCAATGATACATCTCCCAGCATTGGTATTCAACCTAATCTAACATTCAATGAACTCTTTGAAACACACTAAAGAGAACTTCCACAAACAGAATTGCCTTTATATACTTATACTTCTAGCAAAGAAATGGTTGATTCCATCTATATGAACCACATGGTACGATTGTTTCAACTGTATGGGATTCTAATCAAGCCATAAGTGTTCCCTTTCTTGGACCTAGTGCAATGATTGTTGAAGAGAGAAAACCATAAGGAAATCAGTATATACTCATGATCGGACAAGGATTAGAGCATGCCCCACTCACTCTGAAGACCAACCACAAGCATCTATCACTACATGTGGTGTTGGAGAAGGAATTTGTACAAGCAAGTTTCCAACAAGTATGACCCAATGAAAGTAATAGAAATCTAGAGGAAAGAATGAAGGACCTGTTACCCACCACTTCATGGGTGATATCCCTAGGAGAAATGTTTCTCCATGATGAACCTCAGCTGGCAGCTAGCAGCCCCTTCTAGCCTCCTACTAGTTCGTTGTGCCATTTCTCTGCCACCTGAGCCAACCATGTGGTACCTCACCCACCTGTATTAATCATATGTTTGAAGGTGGGCCTCCCAAATCTAAAGGTATCTCTTGTCATTTCGTAATTGAGTATTGGGTTTACTTATCATGGATACTTATGGGTATGGATTGATGGGGGGATTGGGAAGAAAGGGTGGGCTTAGTTCATGCTCTTGGCCCCTTGATCTCTATTGGTTGTTATCCTTGGATCTTAGTCCCATGGGATCACTTTTATTGACCATTTCATTCTAGGGTAGTACTACTTGGGAAACCCCGACTTTGTGTGTGTGGTCCCCCTCCTTTCCCTACATACATTATTCCTTTTCAACTCAATATAACCCATTCATCATCTCTGCCACCTGGGTCCACATAGGGTCAGCCTCCCTATCCCCTTGCCCCCACCTTGGGGCAGTCCTGGAATGATGTCCTGGAGGTTGAAGCAGTTAAAAGAAAAAGAAAAAAATCATAATTGGCCACATTTAACAGGAAATTGTACCACAAAATGAAAAAGATGGTCGGGACAAAATAATTAGCACGTGGGAAAAAGTCAATACATGAGCTCTACCCCAATCCACGGTCATCACCCTGGTTCCATAGGCCCTAAATGAGTCTCCTTTATCATTCAGGAACCCATGATTGTCCCAACCCCTGGAGGGCAATGAACTTGCCTACCTAAAGGGGGTAATCACTGCTATATCTTACACATCATGCTCTTGTTAAAGAAAATTCATAAAAGACATATAAAGAAGGGTGGAAAAATCAATATCGGGGCACCTCATGTACCACGATTGCTCCCTCCTACACATTACATACCCAGGTGTGGGCTTCCCCTTATCTAGCTACCTCTATGCCCCAATATGTGGCCCAGGATTGACCCTCTCATTCCCTACTCCATTCCACTTATTTATCACTTGCCACCCCCATTAAAGGTATGTACCTTGGACATACTAGCCGAAACCAGCTAATAAGGTACTTGGTTAAACCCCTTTGGAGCTTGGAGACACTAGCACATGCCAAAGCCCACTACGAAAGGGTGTGTCATTATGAAGTGCCCACTTTGTTATCCATGATTTGTAAACACTTTTACCTGATTATTTTAATGATTGGTTGTACTAGAAGCCTAGGGGACGCATTAGATCTTATGTGGGATTATAGGTGGTTTCTATTTGGGTTTGGTCTCCCTATAGGGGATCCTAACACCCTAAAGGTCTACATGGCACATATAGGGTGTGCATCAAGAGCCATTGGCCTCTATAGCAGTGGAGAACACTCCACGAATCTTCATCAATGCTCAGAGACCAATAACGATCCACTTTTGGGGTGATGGTGATATGCTTGGTACATTATGCCTAGCAGGCCCCCTAGGAGCCCCACACACTTGGCAGGTGCCCTAGGACTTGTACGATGTCATGACATCATTCATTCCACCACTAGAACCCTTGCAGAGGATCTACTGTTGACTTGGGATAGCATCGGATGTGCTCTAGCCATGAATATTGGTGGAGAGGCTAAAGCACATGAGATCTCCAAGACCTAGAAATGGTTTGAGCAAATTCTAACCGGTTTGGCAGATATTAAAATAATTAATATTTTTAATGGAGTTCCTAAGTCTAAACTTAGGAAAAATAAAATATTAATGGGTATTAATATAAAACTGGGTTAGAATGTTCCAAAAGTCATGGATCAAGCCAAATCTAATCTTAGCCGTTGATTAGAGATTTAATCTCAGCCATTGATGGACCAACGAGAAAAGTATAAGAAGAGGCTTGAGGGTTAGTTGGAGAATACACCGGAGTGATCAGACATTCTATTCTCTACAGCGGGGTTTGCTAAGAGAGATAGAATCAGTGATCAGCAACGAGGGGCAGTGAATACATAGAAGAGAGTCATAGTTGGTACTAGAGAGACAACACAGAGACCGAAGAGGTTGACGCAAAGGTAGTTAGGGGCTACGTAGAGGCAGCCACAATCTGTGCAGAGCGAGGAGATGCCAAAGTGTAAGATGCAGAGGGTTTAGGGGTTGACGAAAAGCATCCAAAAGCTGACGCAAAGGATAGCAGAGCTGATGTAGGGCCAAGAGGCAGCGCTGGAAGGATTTCGTGGGACAGATTGGGTGCTAGTGAGCCGGAGAGGGTGACACAAGCCCTATTAGAGTGACGCAGAGCAGTGGGAGCTGCAATTGTCGCTGTGGGATCGCTCATCTGGTGATTATTTAGTCGGAATATATTTCTCCGAGGAGAGGTACTACTGCCGAGGGAATTCTCGGTTGGGTCACGGGTGAGCCATTTCTGGCACCCTGGTTGTATTCTAAAAACTGCATAATAATAAAACCCTCTGAATAGTTGCACCTGTTTTCCCGCATTGGGTTTTTCCGGGGACATTGGTCCAAAAGTAACGGTGTCACCTGTGTGCTTGTTTTCTTTCAGTTGATGATATGTAGATGTTGATATTGTACTTGTGTTTATTTTCAGTATTTACATGGTAAATAACTTGTTAAGTAATTAAACAAGTAGGGAGAAATAAACCAGATAGTACAGGAAGAATTTCTAATGAGTTAAACTTAGAAATTCCAACATCTACAAGCATCTTTGATTCATATGGAGACCCATGGGCTCATTTATGTGCCCTCAGACCCACTGGGAGCAACACAGGTCTACTACTTGAAGAACAAGGGGCCACCCCCTTGTCCATCATATTCGGAGGAATTTATTCCTCAGTATGGCACTTTAAGAAAGTATTAAACTTTTCGAGGGCCCCACAACATGTACATATTATTATTTGGCCCTTTGTGAGGCTTATTTTTTCACTGGTGAGCTAGTTTGGTGGGCTTGTCACCAATAAGGATTTTATTTGCACATTATTTTATCAGTAAGGGCTAATGTAGGCCCATAGGCTAATTTGAACTCCTTAGGATGCTATATATTGATGTTAGATAAATTCATATGGATCATAACTTGACTTGGGATCTCTCTAATCATAGAGAACTTCGCATTTTTCCTTGGAGGATATTTTTTGGAGATGAATGAATTTTGACGTATGGATCTAGCTTATTTTTCTTGTCTTAGAGCTTTGTCTTGCAAATGAAATACTGGTTGGATATATTCTATAACGTTATAAGTAAATTTTGATGTTTTTATTCTTGTTGCTGCATACTACCAAATTTAGGGCTAGTTGTTGCATAATTGAAATGTGGAATTAAGCATGGTTTAGCTAACTTAATGTATGGGCCAATGTTATGTGAACGAAATGTCCTAGAGATTATTTGTCTCGATAATTTTGCATCATTTGGTTTGAAGAATAACTGCTTGAAGGTCACTTTTCTTTTCTTTCTCTAAACATTGGATGAAGCTGACTTTCCGAGCCTCCTTGATCAAGAAACCAAGTCCTTACTCATCATCATCCTTGACTCCATATCCGCAAGTGAATTAGGTATTGATCCCTCAAAAAGGGTGATCATTTTAACCCTCTTTTTACCTTGTCCCCCTTTTTCTTAGGTCTAGCCCCATTAGGTCACCTAGGGCATCAATTTCCCGAGAATTGACCCAAGGAAAAATTTCAATTTCCTACAGGCTACTACGCTGGTGGGTCCCCTCCCTCTCTTCAAAATTTGAGGCAATTCTAACTGTGGAATCTTCGGGAATCCCAAACCCTAGCTCTAGGATCAAATTTTTCCTAGGCATCCCGAGGGGATAGACTTCAACAGGATCATTTCAACCTTTTGAAGTAAATAATGTTGTTTGGTCCTTTCCTTTCACCTTGTCTAGGATAGGAGCATCATTGGTTGTTGCATTCCATCCCCGAACCTGGACTGGGTCCACTTTGCCCCATGTGGTCCCACTTCCTTATAAAGATTATTTGTCAAGGACAATTTGGGAATCCAAGTTTCCTAAGGATTATAGGGATTGAAAACCTTGTCTATAAGCCTATTCCTTCTCCCTCAACCCTCCAGTCCTCACTCCTTACCCCTGGAGGACCAACACCCTTGCTTAAAGAGAAAGCCAGTTCCATTCTTCACTCCATCCTTGGGAAAGGGTTTCCAGGGTCACTTTCCACCTATCCATTGACATATACTTTACAAGTGATCCCTACACTACTGGGACTCCTCCCATCAGTGAAATTCCATAAAGAGCAGGGAGACTTAGTTGTGGTGAAAGTGAGCTAAGCTTCCACTATTGCCCTTAACCTAGCAGTTTCCCTCTTAGGAATCCCTTTTAAGTCCCCTACTGGTTTCAGTAGTAACAGAACCTTCAGGAAACACATGTCCAATTTATATATCACCACTTGCTTGCAAGAACTTGTGAGGAACATAACCATGATTGGAAGTTGGTTGTATGGATTAAAGAATTCCTTAGTGACATGAGTGGCTGGTGCCTTAGATGCATCAAGCATTGAACAAGGGTGTTACATTTAACTAGATATAAATATTGTCTAGCAAATTGAACATGGTTGTCAAAATTGTTTAGAAAAAACAAGCAAACAATCCATGCATTTTCACATGTGTATATTTTTATTGGATGTTTTCTACACTAAATGCCTTCTTGGATATGTGTGACACGTAGCATCCCTCTCTGCTTGACAAGCTATGGAAATATAAGTATTCAGAACACTATGAACATATCTTTGAGGTCTTATGAGTCCCTCTTTGTGAGCTTATTTTCAACAAAACTTGCCCAATATTCTTCAAGGAAGCACTAGTTGTACTAGAATTAATTGATGATTGGTATATGGAACAATCTTGTAATTATACTTGTCTCTATGACAACACTTCATCCCTACAAAGACCACCTAATCATGTATCAGACATATTAGTGCTTAGCTAGATAGCTTTATCAGAGAATCAAAGATAATGTTGAGTTAAAAGAGCACAAGGAGGTGTTGTTCCCAACATACCATCTAAAATTGGAACTTACTTACTCTCTATGACACATCAAAGATAATGTCAAGTTAAAAGAATAGGAGGTATTGTTACCAACATTCCATCTAACCATTGGAGCTTACTCTTTATGATACATTTTGTAGCAACAGTGGCAAAAGTTGACAAAATCGATTTCTTGAAATTACAATCTAGTGCTTTTGAAGTCCAAAATCCACTTAATAAGATATTTGGCTATTTCAAGCAACAAACCTATTCTTAACATACTGCCACCAAGGTTTTCCAGAGGAAGAATTTCTCCAGAACCTGTACAAGATGAAATATCGAGCAGATGCAACCTTGGATAGTCATTTATAGGGCAAAAGGTTATGCCGATATAATAAACAAAAATCTTCAAGGTCACAAAAGATAACAAATTTGAAAAAGGTAGTGGCATAGATGCATCAAAATTTAAAGGAATTACCAAGATTAGAAACACAGTACTAGAAAAAGATAATGCATTTTCCTAACAAGCAAAGGTTCCCCAAAGCTACAAAAGGGCCCAGACCAAACACACAACAGCAAGAGAATGACAATTAGACTTCATCAATGTCCATGGAAAACCAACATTTTAATATTGGTGTCACTCTAGGAATGCAATCAAAAGTTGAGTTGGGCCTAGCAGGTGGATCCACAGTAGCACCATGTCAACATCTTGGCTTGAGGATTTGCTAAAGAAATTATCCACTAGCATTGACGATAAAGACCCATCGGTTGTCTTTGGAACCTTTTATATTCAATAGAAATAAAAAGGTTATCAAGAAGAAAACTTAGAAGAGGAAGAGGGATATTGAGACCACAAAATTAGTAATGGTTGACACCAGACAAACTAATGCAAAACTAATAGCCACCACAAAGATAGCAATTACTCAAGCTGCAAGAGAAACAATTTTTGAACTGGTAAACAAGCTCGAGCAATACAAAGAACATATTTTTAATGTTGACAATCAGGTATCCTATTACACAGTTTCCATATATAATTTGACGGATTTGATCATGTTGGTCCATAAGAGTGAGGATCACATTGTGCCCTTCATCATCAAACTCTACAACACATCTGCACTTGCAAAGACTCCAATGTCAGCATTCCAATGGTTAAACAATAGCTGGAATGGTGTACAACAGGGTCAATAAAAAAGGGATTGAAGTAAGATGAAATCATTAATAGTTCAAATACATCTTTGATATGGTATGTTCAAGCAACTTCACTGATTTCATTTTTTATGACGCAACTTTAGTTCTGATATTTTATTCCACAAGAAGTTTAAATAACTATGGATATCTCTCTGTTTGACCACACCACAACTCTACTATTCCCATACCTCACATTAAACCAAATATCCATATCATAAAATATTTTATTTATTAAATTTTATTTTGAAAAGTTCATTCCCATAAAAGAAATGTGTGAAAAAAACCCAGTTCCTACAATGTTTATCAAAATAATTATTAAGTTAAAATTGAAAATTAATATTGGATTTTTCTTATTCCAAAACTAGTTGCAGAAATTTGCATCATATATTTTATATCCAAGTGTTAAAATCTATGATGATATTCATAAGAGATCTAACATATATAATATATTTCATTATTCATAATTACAAAATAAAAATAAATACAAAAATATTATGCTCTCAAACTTTGTGAGAAAAGGCGACATGAGTTGTGCGGGGCTCTGCAAGTGGGAGTTGTTCCGTGTACGGTTGTCCATGCATTTGATCCCTCTCTTGGGGTTGGATGGTGAGAGATATTGAGATGGTATTCGGTAGAGGCGGCTAGGTGCCTAGATATATCCATGGCTAGGAGCATAGTCTAGCAGGGGCTTGTTGAGATTTTCTGTTTGAAGTGAAATAGGCAGAAATCTCTGTAGGTGACAACAATAGGAAATCTGTTGCTGGATTATCTCCAGGTTGTTGGGAGCAAATTAATGCATCCTAAATTTGATGTGAGAGCAGTTAGATTCTCTCTACTATAATATAGGTTGTCATACGGATAGCTGGGAGAGAGTGTGAGAATTTCATTGATGTAATCTCCAAATTTTGATTAATATATTCCTGATGCCTATGTTTGGTGGACGTAGCCCAGATTGGTTGGGTGAACCATGTTAATAGCTGTGTTCTATGTGTTTGATCTTCTGCTGTGTTAATTGTGTGTTTTATTTAAATTGTTGTGCCTGAATTCCAACAATTGGTATCAGAGCATGTTGGAGGTGCTGGTCTGTGTCTGACTGCTGGAGGGAGTGCTGCGTGTGGAAGCCTACGGTTCAAACTGCCTGGATATCGCCTGTCCGCCTGCGTGCTGCCTGAAAGGCGTAGACAGCCTGCGTACTGCCTGGAGGTGTTGTATACTTGTGTGTGCAGCGTGAACGCCGCCGAGGTGACTGCTGGTGCATTTGCTGGGCAGCCCTGGCGCGGATCAGAGGTATTTTAAATTGCTGTTTTTTAAATTGAAGTCTGAAGTTCTCATGCGGTTTATATAAAGACAGCATGGGTATGGGAATTGAAAAATGCGTTGTTATATATTTAAAGCAGCGTGGATATGGTGTTTTTTAAAACAACAGCGTGGATTTGGATATGGTGTTTTTTAAAACAACAGCGTGGATTTGGATATGGTGTTTTTTAAAACAACAGCGTGGATTTGTTAAAACAGCGTGGACCTATTCGATAAACAGCGTGGATTTCATTAATCAAAACCTGTATGGCTTTATAAACCATTGCTGCGTGGAGTTTGTGGCAGTTTTTTAAAGGGCCATTTTTTAAAAGTTATATAGTTTTTAAAAGGAAGCTCTTTTAAAGTTATATAACATATATGTGTGTTAAAACAAAACAAAAAAACCGTTGAAACGCATATGGTGGAGTTTTATGCATATGGTGGAGTTTTATGTGAAGAATGTTTTGGGCACCATCATGACAAATCATTTATTGTAAGGCATGTTATCGGTTTTATGTTTTGAAAGGGCGGCTGGATTTGCTGCAAAGTGGCAGTAAAAGAAACATTTTTTTTTTAGCAAAGGCATATCATTGCATAGGGCAGTTTGTTTTAAAGGTAGAAGTATGGAGACATAGGCATAAATTTTTTTTCTTGTGTGAAGGAAGATGTTTTAAAGGCATAGGCAATTTTTTTTTTTATTGCTGGTTGGATATTGGAGATTATTGTATTTTTTTGTTGTTGATACAAATGGCGAAAAATCAAAGTGCCCGGTTTGAAATTGAGAAATTCAATGGCAAGAATAATTTTGAGATCTGGAAGGTGAAGATGCACGATCTGCTGGTTCAACAAGGTGTGGCGAAAGCACTGTTGGGGAAAAACAAAAGACCTGCTTCCATGGCGGAGGATGAATGGGATGAGATGGATGCTAGAGCTCTGAGCGGAATTCGGTTATGTCTGGCGGACGATGTTCTATTTAACATTGTGTTAGAGAAAACCGTTGCAGGCCTGTGGTCGAAGCTTGAGAAGCTCTACATGACGAAATCTTTGACAAACCGAATTCTCCTGAAACGGCAGCTTTACAGTTTGCGGATGAAAGAAGGTACCTCAATTGCTGATCACCTGAATGTTTTTAATACCTTGTTGGTGCAATTAAACAGTCTAGATGTAAAATTTGATTCAGAGGATAAGGCGATAACTTTATTATGTTCTTTACCTGAATCCTGGGATCATTTTGTTACTTCCATAAGTTTTAGTACATCAGATATTCTTGAGTTTGACGATGTTGTTGGAGCCTTGTTGGCTGAGGAGACGAGGAAGAGGTCGAATGCAGACACATCTACATCAGAGGTAATGATGGCCAGAGGCCGCTCATGAGAGAGACACTCCGGGGGAAAGCATAGCGACTCTCGTTCAAAGTCCAAAGGAAAGAAGCCAAAGATGAAGTGCTGGCATTGTGGCAAGGCTGGACATCTGAAAAAGGATTGTTGGAAGCGAAAGCAGGCTGATAAAGAGGGCTCTTCGACAGAAAAGAAGGAAGCCAATACCACAGATACAGGTTCAGTTTTAGGTATGAGTGATGAGGTATTGTCTGTTAATGCTTCAAAACATGATCAACATTGGTTGTTAGATTCCGGGGCATCTAACCACATGTGTATACATAAAGATTGGTTTAAAACATATAGATCAATTGATGATGGTGTTGTGTACATGGGTAATGATGTAACAAGTAATATTGTTGGGATTGGAAGCATACAACTACAAATGTTTGATGGCACAACCAGAATATTAAATGATGTAAGGCATGTACCAGATCTAAGAAAAAATTTGATTTCATTAGGAGCACTTGATTCAAATGGATATAAAATTGTAATTCAAGGTGGAGTTATGAAAATCTATAAAGGCATCTTACTAGTAATGAAGGCTAAGAAAGTAGGAAATCTATTTTAGTTAGAAGGTAGAAC